>JAUJPP010000005.1:15876-33070 GCA_030562195.1 Nipponacmea schrenckii | reverse complement strand
AAAAAAACGTCAATTATTCCCTTAAAATTAGCATATCTACTAGGCTATTTAATTTAGAAGGATGAAATTTTGCACAACGCAAGTCCACATGTATCTCTACAAAATTTCGTTGGCTTTTTGGGAAATTTTGTTTTGTTTTGAAGATATTGATAGAAATCAAAATTTTGCGAGTGCATTTACGAAAATTTGAATTTTTAAAAAACTATTCATTTTATAAACAAAAGCCAACGTAAAGTTATAGAGGACATCGTAAGCTTTAGCTGAAGCCAAAGTTTGTAAAAATCGGATAAATTGTAAGCGAGATATGCTTTTGGAGAAATGGCATTTTTTTCAACATTTTGCAAACACATGTAAACCTTACGTAATTAACGATCATGTTGTTAAAAGATTGTCTTTCATACTGTAGAAATCTTTAAGCACCTTTTAGGCATCGATATGCACCGATATCCACACAATTGGAGTGCTAAAACAATGGATTAGCACATGTCAAAACACCCCTACCCACCAATCATAAAATTTTCTTTGTTTACATGTGACGTAATGATTTATGGGACATCACGTGACTTCTGGATTCCCCCGATACACAAACTCTTACTTCGCGTGCCGATATTAACAATAACTGACCGGCAAACGTAGAGAATGTTTATTTAGCCGATGACGTTGTAATCACAAATGTCAACTGACAACGTAATTTGTACGTCTACATAGAGGAATACCCCGTTTTGTTCTATAAATAGATTATCTTCACGGACGGATATCAGACGAACTACTGAAGCGATTGAGCTAAAATTTTTACTAGATGAGTTTCTTTTAATGCCAAATAGAATGGATATAAACTTAATACGTTTCTTGATTGAAATACGCTTCGAACGATAAGGTTGTCAACCCCCTTAAATAGAACTCCATTTTTTCATATGAATCTGCATTGAAATTTACAGGATCTTGAAATGGAAGAGATTTACAAGTAATACATTTGATTGAACAATTATATAGTTTATGTTTTATATTGATCATTTCATTTTTATCTGATGATTACTTTATCAATTGATACTGCTTTTAACTAACAACATGTTATATTAAATTTGTTCTGTTGAATCTGGGAAATCAATGCCCTGGTCTTGTAAATAATTTTCTTTCCTCATTATTTTAGGAAAATATTTCACTTTTGGATCCTGGCACAAGAAATAAGAGATTATTATTGGACTTACTTTGCCATAAGTGAGAAGAGTGATCATCACATTCTAACTCTCTAGTTAAATTGATGGTTCTGGTTTAATTTTGGTTACTGATTAGGTAGCGTAAATCTAAAATAAACACAGAAATTGATATCAATAGTCATACACAGAAATTGATATCTATTGTGATACACAGAAATTGATATCTATAGTGATACACAGAAATTGATATCTATAGTGATACACAGAAATTGATATCTATAGTGATACACAGACATTGATATCTATAGTGATACACAGAAATTGATATCTATAGTGATACACAGACATTGATATCTATAGTGATACACAGAAATTGATATCAATAGTGATACACAGAAATTGATATCTATAGTGATACACAGAATTGATATCAATAGTGATACACAGAAATTGATATCTATAGTGATACACAGAAATTGATATCTATAGTGATACACAGAAATTGATATCTATAGTGATACACAGAAATTGATATCTATAGTGATACACAGACATTGATATCTATTGTGATACACAGAAATTGATATCTATAGTGATACACAGAAATTGATATCTATAGTGATACACAGAAATTGATATCTATAGTGATACACAGAAATTGATATCTATAGTGATACACAGAAATTGATATCTATAGTGATACACAGAAATTGATATCTATAGTGATACACAGAAATTGATATCTATGGTGATACACAGAAATTGATATCTATAGTGATACACAGAAATTGATATCTATAGTGATACACAGAAATTGATATCTATAGTGATACACAGAAATTGATATCTATAGTGATACACAGAAATTGATATCTATAGTGATACACAGAAATTGATACCTATAGTGATACACAGACATTGATATCTATAGTGATACACAGAAATTGATATCTATAGTGATACACAGAAATTGATATCTATAGTGATACACAGACATTGATATCTATAGTGATACACAGACATTGATATCTATAGTGATACACAGAAATTGATATCTATAGTGATACACAGAAATTGATATCTATAGTGATACACAGAAATTGATATCTATAGTGATAGTCAGTTAAGATCCTAAATAGGTTGTATTGATCTGGCAATAGAATCTGGCGTGTCAGTACATTGTTTCTAAAATCGTGAGAAGTCAGATTATTATTTCTATGACCAGATGTTTTTGTTACAATTTATTATAATTCAATTTCTCACAGTTGTTTATGTTTGATGTCCAATTACATGTGTCCTGTTCAATTTATATTTTAAATTTTTATATCTATGTAATATCCATTCATCAGGTTTGATTTGTTTATATTGTGATATCCTAGAATTATTTTCAAAGATTATAGGATATTCAAACAGTATTGGAAGAGCAGTATTGAATATTCAAATGGCACGGATTGCACTTCGAGAGAGCCTTAATGTAGTTAACATATTCATGATAGCAAGGTCAGATATGAAAAGCGAAAGGAATCAGGAATTTTGACAAGTGTTATTGCCCCTGATTTCTGATCTTGCTCTAATTTTGTTCGATTTAGATAAGATTTGGTATTTGGGCACATGTTCACTATACCAAGGATATGTTTGATAATCTGAAAAATTGAGGGAACATCGCCCTTGCTCTGTCCTATCGATTTTCATAGTAAAATATCATTCATCCAAGTTTAACAAACTTTTATCTGATAAGACTGAAAATAGGTACATATTGATGAGATAAAAGGTTACTCGTTCAAAATATTGTAGATATGGCCATAGAATCTGGATATGTTTTTCTTTCAATCCTCTAAAGAATTTTATATGTTAAAATTGGTCTTCTTGTGATATAGTTATTTTAAGCCAAGATATATCAGCATTGGATTGTTTAATCATCTCAGACGTGACAGTTATTTTTATCTCCAAGATGCAGTGCTTTTACTTATAGATCCCATTATAATCTGGCTGTCATCTGGGCATATTTCCATGCTTTGTTTAAAACTAACACAATGTTTTGTTCATTGTAAATAATTAAATTTTTTTTGTTACTTACTATATTTTGGCTACAAATGTATTGTTTTAAGAAAAGCACCCTGAAGAATATTTTATTTAATTTTGAAATTGCAAATTGGCACGCAGATATATATCTTCAAAACAATGAATCTGTTTTTAACCAGGAACATTTAAAGAAAATTGAAAGAATTATTGACGTGGTCTATCTTGGAAACTCTGGACATTTTGGGGCTCTCTGCACTTAGATAGTAAAATAGAAACTGTACCACACAGACTAATGTTACAGGTTGAATTTAAAAAAAAACCACAAAAATAATTTTAAAAAAAACATGAGTTAATTCCCTTAAGTTAAATTTCACTATACATGTATTTCAATGCATAATAATGAAACCTAATGTAAACAGGTTCTTTACATGATGTCAATAATGGCTTTGATATTCAATAGACTGAAACTTAGAATCTCATTTATCATTTAATTTTGTGCACTATTATTACAGGATAGCCTGTCCTATAGTACAGTGTATCGAGATTATGATTGAAAGTCATGTAGCTATCTGTGGAGATAATTTACCAAAAGAAGTGGCATTATCTGAACTAGTTTGATTTCTGTGAAATAAATTACAATTCAATGGAAATAAATTCAATCTTAATAAAGTTATGTATCTACAAATATGTTTTGAAATATTTGAAGATACATATGTTTCTGGAGATAAATTTATTTTAGATATACAAAATTCATTTCGACTTTGGCTGTTATTGATATTTTCAGACCATTCCTGTATATTGATATCTCTGAGGCGTACTTTTACTAAAAAAAGGAAATCTTTTAGGTTACCTATCTCCTGCATAAACCAAACATACCCGAAACCAAAAAGCATAGCAGGATTCTCATTTCTGTATCCCATGTGGTCCTTCCCACAGAATACACATTTTTTAACATTAAGTATACTTGTCTCGGGAATCTAATACTTTGAAGTGAAATGAGACGAGTCCAGTATTTGATACATTTTAGCATATAACAAACTGATAACGACCACATTCCTACTTTACACCAAGAAGTGGCATTGGAAACTGAGGACAGGTCAATTTGAATCTTTGTTATGAAATAAAGGTTTAGATTGTATTCTTCCGCTCTATAAGCTTATTATATTATTAGTCGTATACTTAAATTTTTATTATAATTAGATCATGCATTACATCAGTAATTGAACTTGTTGAAATTTTAATGTGTTCGGTCTAGTATAGCCTAATAATACTTCTTTAAGAATAGTTGTCTATGCTTTTCAAAATAAGGAAGATCGCTTTCGTTATGACGAAATGTACATACTAGTTCGCTTGATTCGGATTTATACCTATTCTTTACATATGGTAAATTACTTGCGCTACAACGAAACTTACATAGAAGAGACCGATCTTTAAAAGGTAGGCCTGTACATTTGGGAGATTCAATCCCTCCCTTCCCCGAAATTTAATAGGTAGGGCTCAGAATAATGGTGTGACTTAATAAATCTATAATTGATACATAGAGTATTAGAGAAAACCTCACTGCACCACGATTGTTTGTATATATCCAATAAGCGTGACTTTAATTCTAATTTTACCTATTTTGGGTTAACAATGTGAAGATTTTCCCAGACATAATTTAAACCACTTTCAACAATTATATTTTCAATTTTACTTAGCCATTTTGATTTATATATGTCATTATTATATAAATTGAAAAGAAGAAGTAATAAAGTGTGAGAGAATTTACTTGATATACCTTGTGCTATGCTGATACAAAACATAACCATCCTAACTTCAATGAATATTTTAATTGGGAATGCACCTGTTTCACCATAAAGCATGTAATTTGCTACGTTATTACCTAGATTTAATAGTCTTCTTAAATAATTTCTGAGTAGGTAAAACTATCGCTCAGATGTAATCTTATTTTCGGTTATAAATAATCAAGACCTTTGTAATTTTTACTAATAGACGCCTCAAAGTCATTCAAAAATATTGCAAACAATAATGGGGAGAGATTCTCCCCTTGACGCACACCACGGTCGCAACTAAAGAAGTTAGAGGTAACATTATTATACTTCACGCATGATTTAGCTTTAAGATATATATTATATATAACATTTAAAATTTTACCATTGATACCGTTAGCTATCAACTTATTAAATAATATAATATAATAAATTAAAGCATTTTTATAATCTAAGAATGCACAGTATATTCTTTTTTTATCGTTTAAGTACAAGTCAATTAGAGTGTGTAAAGGTGGGCTTATGTCGGCTTGCGACGCTCCTCGATTGTCGGCAACTGGCAGATCCAGTCAGTTGCCGCAACTGTTAGCTATTAAGGCAACTCAGAATAGTAATTCCTCTGTAATTATCTGTTTATATAATCTGGACTATTTTTAAAATACTCATTAATAACGTAGTCTAAACCGCACGCTTTATTATTTTTTAGTTTTGAGATAGCATACTTAATTTCTGTCAATGAAAAATTAGTATTTAGTTCTTCGTTTATCGAATGATCGATTGTTCGGGGGTCTATAGGGTATATTGTAATATTGCAATTTTCAAAATTCAAAATCACATCACAAATTCCCGAAGTCAGTGTGTCTATACTAGTTAGTGATAAATCGGGAATTACATAATTCTCTTTCTATTGAACTAATTACCTTTCTATCAAAAGATTTAAAAAAATTTCAGAGGCATCTTTTTCCCATTTTGAAAAAGTGACACTTTGTTCCTTGCTCTTTTCATTTTGCTTAACTGCATTTGTATTTATATTGAATCTGTTAACATTTAATATTATACTTAAATTACGGTGAGTATCAGAAAGACAGCTGTCAAAGTTGTCAACAGGGAACTCTTGGACAAAGGGCAGTAATTCTGGAGGGACGATCACATAATCTATTGTACTTTTACCTTTATTCTTATTATAGCAAGTGAAATCGCCAATGTCAGTGTCACTACCATAACGCCCGTTAATTATTATCAGATTATGAGTATTGCAAATCTCCATGAGTTTTTTGCCATTATTGTTAACACGTTTGTCATTATTTACTCTGGGTAACAAATTTATACCTTCACAACAATTAAAATCGTCAGTTTGACTATTCAAACCACTAGCACGTATCATTTCAGGCTCAATATTTAATATGTCACTCAGTTCACCTGTTCGTGAGTTAAAGTCACCAATTAACAGTTTTGGTAAATTATATAAATTAGAAAAGTTTATAATATCATCAGACAAGTTTTCAAAAATATTTAATTGATAATAGTCTGATCCTTCGTGTGGGAGATAAACAGAACCACAGATTAATCTACCAAATAGCTTGAATCATAGGATGGATTCCGATTTATATTCATTAAGGATTTGAGTTTTATCACTAAGGTCACTTCGAAATATGAAACACATCCCATGTATGCCACCATGTTTGTGATTTGGGTTTCGAGACTTTAGACAGACTTGTGAGAATCCCTCAAGCATCACATCGCTTAGTTGATCTGCCTTAGTCTCTGATAAACATATTATATCATAATCATTCTTAAAAGCCTCTAAAAGACCAAGTTTTATTTTGCTTTGAATTCCACACACATTTATCCCAGAAATGCGCACATGACTCCATTGAGTTGAAAGGGGGTCGTCTTTGTCCTATGTAGACGGTACATCAGTTTGAGGTTTGTAAAGGATATCATTAATAAACAATTTATAAATCTTCAACTTTGCTTTACCACCCCTTGTAATTATCTCCCTTGATTTAGTTGTCCATGTTCGTTTAATAATAAACGTTCCCCAAATGGTGTGTGTTTCTTCTGGTTTGGCGTGTCATAAAATACGTAAATACAATTTAATGCCTGTGGGT
The DNA here is from genome assembly GCA_030562195.1 of Nipponacmea schrenckii. Classification (NCBI taxonomy): domain Eukaryota; kingdom Metazoa; phylum Mollusca; class Gastropoda; family Lottiidae; genus Nipponacmea; species Nipponacmea schrenckii. Next base: position 26,011 of record JAUJPP010000005.1, on the reverse strand, counting down.
TATACTTTAAAGGATAAATAAAAGGATTAGATTTTCTGTTCTGTCTGACAACCAAATCTACAATGATATGAGATAAAATATTAGTTCCAAATTATTTAAATGAACACCATCTTGCACCAAAACTTCACGAGGGGACCTACAAATGAAAGAATTGTAAATATTAATATAATGACATCTATTGTCATGACAAAACTGCCGTAGAAAAGAGTTAAATTTTTGGCACCGCATCTGGAAATTAAAAGGGTTAATTCGAGGGATTACAGAACATACAAAAATATTTATATCGTTATAGTTAGTTGGTAGTTCCTTCAATAAATTCTTATAGTCATTTACACATTGTTGAACAGTTGCTAATTTCTTGCTTATGTCATTTATATGCTATGCTATGGATTTGATTCAATTATATTGGTGTAAATCTAGTTCAATGTAAATCAAACAATCCTGTAATATCAGTATATGCTTACATGAAATGTGGAGCCGAATTCTAAAAGGATTTTGTCAGTTTGATTAGAAAAATCATTACACAAGTTTAGCACAACATTTAGTATAACTATAGATAAAGGGGTTGTCAATAAACTGCTACTGGGCATATATTACCTTGACTGATTATAACTATCAGATGTCCAACATGTTATGACGCCAAGTTGGAAATAGTTGAAGAATTGAGGATATTGAACTCCCCATCTATTCGGGCAATTCACCTTCATAGATTCAAAATTGTACAACTACCTAATGGTGCTGGAACTTTGATTCAAAAAGGTGAAAGCTCTATTGAAATTTGATTTTTTTTTTAAATAATTATTTATTATATACATTGTTCATTATTTATTTTACATTGTTTAAATTTCAGGACAGTTAATATCAAAACAGATGATACATATACAAATTATCATTTCTCTACCATAGTTGTAAGTATACATATTAGAAAATATTAATTAAGGGATAGGAGGTTTAAATTTAAAAGGTGCTTGTGTATTTGATTTTTGAGTAAATTCCAAATAAAAATTATCTTTTAAAGGAATAAAAATCTAATAAAATGATCTGAGTTGTAGTGCTATAGAGGAGACCTTGTGTCAGATGGTCATTATAAGTATTAATACTACAGAATAACAATGATAATAGTTTAATATGCATATAGTTCGGCAGATATATTGTCAGTCCAAATTTAACAATTCTTGAAAGGTTTGTCTTTTTGTTGACATCCGAAAGGTTAATGTCCTCTGGATATTAGTGCTACTGTGTGTTCATATGGATGTAAAACTACATTCTTCAATTGAAATGGTAACAAAGAATAAAGTTTCCAAACCAAGGGATGGAAAAACACACAGTATGAACCTGTTTGATGAATGTACATTCAAATAGAAGGCTGGATATGATTATTTTATTTTGCAGATTGGACAGTACATACTGAAGCATTCAATGAATGGACATTTATATATAAATATCATTCAAACTCATAGATACGAAGAGCTGGATCTAAATATAAAGATGAGTAATTCCAGATTAAACCATTAAATAAAGATTAGAAGCAGCTAATAAAGAATAGAAAATGTTTTTCAGTGTACAGTTGCTATAAATAGGCCTACTGTCAAAACTGTTTTAAATAATAACTTTTTTTAAAATTAATTTTCAGACTGGATGCTATATTCTTTTCTATAAGAAAGGTGGAGAAAGTATACGGCGTCCTATTCACGTTAAGAAACCAGAAGTCATTGTTGAGGTAAACCAGTTATAATGAGTTGTTTTTCTAGTCTAGTTCGAAGCAACGAGAAAACATGCCTTTTATCATACATGTATTCATGTTAGGAATTATCTTGATATAAAACTACAAGATATTAATTTACTTTCTAGGATGTGGGATCAGATTCTGACACTGTGATGGAGCAGAAATGTTCTTCAATATCATCACCATCTGTAGCTGATGATTTATTTCCAAATGATGACGAAGCTTCAGGGGAATCTACAGTGTCAGCTGGGTCAAAAAATGTCAAAGATGAATACACTAACCAGTCCGATTCTTATGATGTTTCCACCCCAGATAAATCAGCATCAGAAGCATCAGACTCGGACAAGAAAGATGTATGTTTAAAATATTTTTTTTTTAGATTTTTGAGAGACATGCCTTATGTTGAATAGTAACTTAGTATAATTCAGACACCTGAAATAATTCTGTTTGAAGAATTTTCAGTTGACTATAAAATGTATTATTTTGCAGATGTACAGTAGAGTACAGGTAGATGATCAATATAAGGTATGTGGTAATTAGATATAACAAGCAAAAAAACAAATGAAATGAAATGAAATGTATTAAAGTGCATCAGCACCAAAACGGGCTATATACCACTTGAATACGATTTAAAATAAAAACAAAAATTAAAACTAGAAAATCAGAATGTGTTTCACTGCCAGGCGAACCTGGCAATGCTCACAGACTGGTTGAGGCTCTCGCTTGAGCAGGTAACAGTTGGTAAGGTGAGTATGTCCAAGACGAGAGCGACACAAAACAACTTCATTTCTCCTGTTGGCACAATAGGAGGATGGCCAATCCCCCAAAAGAGGCTTGATGGCATGGAGTTTGTTTGTATCTGCAGCATCCCATTTTTGCTGCCATCGTTGCAAAATAAAAGTCCTTATCACCGACTTAAAGTCGGTGTAAGGCAAGGAAAGGGGGGGGGGGAGACAGGCAGTGACAAAGCAGACTTAGCCGTCGCATCTGCCTTGGCTTCCCAGTCACATGGACATACGGGGAAATGACAACAAAGGACAATGTCGTTTTTTGGCCCAGAGAGCTTGTAAATATCTCCGATTATTGGGTGCACAAGCTGGATGTTATGAATAGCTTGTAATGCGGACAGAGAATCAGAATAGATAATACATTTTTTTAAGGATGATGACTGAAAGAACTCGAGTGCCTGTAAAATGGCAACGAGTTCTGCAGTAAAAATAGAGGCTGCTGGTGGAAGAGATACAGACAGGACATCGGATGGTGTCACTGTTGCAGCTGCCACCTTATCACCATCCTTGGACCCATCTGTATAGAAAGGAGCATAATCCCCATATTTAGCCCTTAATTCATGAAATTTCGACTTGAAGACGATCGAGCTTGTCTGTGACTTCTTATTGCTTGATAGACTAAAGTCTATCTGAAATGGAGCAATTGACCAAGGTGGAATTGTGGTCATTATGAAGTCCGCAATACTGTCGTGGCTGATACCAGCCGCTGACAAAAGTGGTTGAATGCAGACTCCAAAAGAAGAAATTGCACGAGGCTTTGCCTCGTACAAATGCTCAAAATAAGGACTAAATACGGGGCGGTGAGCCGGATGGTATGGCAAAGATGCTATTTTTATAGCGTACTGTAGTGAAAGTCTATCACGTCTGTCGTACAATGAGGGTTCGTTAGCCTCGACGAACAGACTTTCAACTGGAGTTGTGCGAAAAGCGCCTAAACTGATAGGATGGACGAGCTGAACCATACACCGGGCACCCATAATCGAGCTTGGATCGGACCAAAGCTCGATATAATCGGAGGAGGACCTTACGGTCAGCTCCCCAGTCAGTGTTTGATAAGACTCTCAGTATGTTGAGAGCTTTCAGACATTTTTTCTTGAGGATTTTAATGTGTGGACGGAAAGAAAGCTTGCTGTCAAATGTAAGACCAAGAAATTTGAATTCCTGTACTACAGAAACGACAGCATTGTCCAAACGTAGCACTGGGTCAAGGTGCAAACCTCTTCTTTTACAGAAATGCATGCAGACGGTCTTGGATTTCGAAAATCGAAATCCATTGTCAGTCGCCCATTGCTGTAGATTGTTTAAGCAAAGCTGCAACTGACGCTCGATCGTCTGCATGTAAGTAGAACTGTAACACATCTGAAAGTCATCAACATACAGAGAGCCATCAACCCCCCGTCTAAGGCACGATGTGATGGAAAAAAGGGTAACGGATAATATGCTACCCTGAGGAACTCCATTATCCTGAGGAAAAGGATCTGAGAAAATGGAGCCAAGTCGTACCTTAAACGTCCTATCATGTAGGAAATTGGAGATAAATAATGGCAATCTTCCTCGAAGACCGAAGTCAAAGAGATCGCGAAGAATGCCATATCTCCAAGTAGTGTCATATGCCTTCTCCAAATAAAAAAATATGGCTACTAAATAGTGATTTTGGATGAAGGCGTCCCTGACGAACGATTCAAATCTAACGAGATGATCAAGAGTGCTTCTTTGGGACCGAAATCCACATTGGAGGTAAGTAAGTAGATTGTTGGACTCGAGGTGCCATCATCCGTTCCTTGGTTTTACATATGCAGCTGGTCAATGCAATAGGGCGATAATTTGTAGGATTCGTAGGATCCTTACCAGGTTTAGGTATGGGAATAATAGTAGCAATCCTCCACGAAGGAGGAAAGACACCGTCATCCCAAATCTGGTTAAATGTAAGTAACAGTTTTTTTAATGTTGGGTAAGGAAGATGTTTGAGGATCTGATAATGAATATCGTCAGGCCCAGTAGCTGTATCATGGGCCTGTTTTAAAGAATACTTTAGTTCAGATATAGTAAATTTTTCGTTATAATATTCCTCATTTTGAGATGTAAAATTTAACCTTTTCCTCTCTTCTCGGAGACGGACTCTCTGGAAAGCATCAGAGGAAAAGTTTGAGGATGAATTGAAAGAAAAATTACTTCTCAACGAATTAGCAATATCTGGAAGTGTAGTGAGCGTTGAGCCATCTACTTCTAGATGGTTCACAGATATTGTATCCGCTTTTCCCTTGATCCTACGAATCCTATCCCAGACTGATTTGGAAGACGTACGACTGTTGATCCTAGAAACATACTCCTGCCATGACGACGTCTTTGCCTTGCGGATAGTCCGCCTGGCCTTGGCCCGTGCAATGCGAAAAGAGGCCATGTTCTCATCGGAAGGAGCACGTTCAAGCAATCGTAAAACACGATTACGTTCTTTCAGTGCTGTCTTACAGTCTTCATTAAACCATGGTTTATTGAATCGTTTTGGAGTTGCCGAGGTTTTACGAATCGCCTGACCCGATACATCTTGTAAGATGGTGGTAAATAAATCCATCGGGTCTTCTGCTTCATCTAGATCATCCTGAGGAAAAGAAGAAATGCAAAGCGCCTCAAAATTAGCTTTAGAGAGTTTCCATCTTTGTGGCCTGTCTATTGGTGAAGGACCATTATTCCGTAGAATAACAGGATAATGATCACTGTGGCAGAGATCGTTATGGACACTCCAAGAAAAATCTTGGAACAAAGATGGTGAGCTAATTGTCAGATCTAGATGAGAAAAAGTTTTTGTTCTTGAGAAGAAATATGTAGGCGATTCGTCGTTAAAGATACACAGATCGTTGTCATATATAAAGTCAGCTATTATTTTTCCTCTGCTGTTTTCATCAGGACTACCCCAAAAAGAATGGTGACCATTGAAATCTCCGAGCAAAATGCAAGGAGAAGGAAGGTGGGAAACAACGTCATCCAAATCTCTGGGGTTTAAAGTTGAGTTAGGTGGCAAATAGATGGAGCAGAGGGTAATAGGCACGTGGAGTGTAACTCGCACTGCAATTACCTGCAGAGGAGAATTGAGTGTGATTTCGGACTGGGCAATGCTTCTATTGACAATAATAGAAACACCACCCGAGACCTTATCATCACCAGTGCCATAATGGTGGTAGGAAACAAAGTGTTTAAATGACACTAAATATAAATCCGTTGACTTGAGGAATGTCTCTTGGAGACAAATAGCCAACGGATTATATTTTTGAATTAATAGCTGAACTTCGTTAAGATTATGACTTAAACCTCGACAATTCCATTGTATTATATTCTTTGTTTGATGTATTGTCAGGGTGGTTTAATAGGGTTACGAGGTGTGCGGTAAGGGGGGTCGTGGACTTCCACAGATCTAGTGGAAGATCTAACCACATTAGCAAATGTCTTACCAGAAGGTGTTGAGGGAGTTTCACCCTCTACAGCCTTTCGCGCTTCGGGATAGGAAACTTTGGTTTCAACTTTTATCTTTTGAATGCGCTTTTCCAGTTTCCACTTAGGGTAGTCCTTGGAAAAAGCGACATGTTTCCCTTCACAGTTACAACAACAAGGAGTATGCTACCCTCAACCACCAGGAGTCCATTCAAAACTGACACGGGTCGCACCTCACGGCAAACGAGGTGTCCCAATTCGTGCCTTTTACGACACGCAATGGGGGACGGTGGACCTATTCTTAACCCCAGTCCACTGGGGGTAGCAAAAAAACAAGATGTAAAATAGTACAGTATTGTTCAAAAGACACCTACAGATTTTAGAATGATGAATGGTTCTGGTATTCTGATGTAACATTCATAACCTTTCATAAATACTCAAAATATAAGAATTATAGAATTTATTTTCTTATTTATAGGATATATCATCTAGTACTGACTCTAGTTGACCAGAAATAGAGAAGGAAGAGGTAAACGTTAATTTTATGATGGTACTTTATATGTGTATCTGAATCCTATTTATTTGTACATGACATATTTTTCGTTTCAAGATAAAAGGGTTGAGAAAATGTAGTGTAATAATTAATTACTGTTCTTTTATAGGAGATAAAGTTACCTGAAATAAGGTATAGACTTAGAAAACGAAAATGACGACAATTGCCAGTAAGTTAATTGAATATTAGGCTCTCTCAAAACTCAGAATAATCAGAAAAATAATATAATCAATATGTTCATTGACTTAGAAATTAAAAATTAAATTAAAATACGACAATGTATGTCGGTATCTTAAAATTATTTTTTTATTTTTGCCAGGATGAACCACAACCAAAATCAAAAGCAAAGAAAAAGGTAAACAATTTCAATTCAATTCTGTGAATTTTGGATGTTATGATCTTCTCTTTTAACTACAATTTTTTATTTTTATTATAAGCATAAAATTCAATGTTGCTAATAATTTCAGAAATATGAAACAGAAGAAACATTTTATGTTTGTCTAAAAGAAGACGATGGAAGGTACAATAAATTAATTTGTAACCCTTGAAACATAGATTTTGGATTTTTTATCTTGATAATATCTCGGACAAGTTCGAAAATGGCACAATTTCACATGTCGGTTGTGTTTTTGTTTGGATAGAATTTTTGAGTTATTGCCCTTGACTTGTAAAATTTCGTCAAAAATATTTGTGGGTGCAATATAAGCTACATTTTTTAAAAATATATTTGATGAAACTCGGTATGAGTATTGAAACAGATAAGATGGTGGCCAAGTTTGAATTTGACGATTTTCCATGACCAGTTTTTGAGTTTTTTTTCAAAATTCATTCAGTGAATGTTTTTTGAGTTATTGCTCAATTTATTATTCAAATTCAATGCTGCCAGTGGGCGTATGTTACTTTGTCTGGCAAGCTATCTTATTTTATTTTTGCGATTCTCGGACGAGCTTGCAGACAAACTGGTAAGAGGTACAGACATTTTGACTTCACAGGTGACCTTAGAATAATTACTATTATCAAAAAAAAAAAAAAAAAAACATATCAAAAAAAAACCCGGAGGTTCCGTCTCCGACCGGAAGTGATAACCTGAAATTGAGTTTTTTTTTTTTGCTCTTGCATCTTTATTGTCAGTTCGATTTCGATCGGATTTTCATATTTAAAAACTTCAAATTATAGGTTTTATTCACTTAATCTATGACCTTGAAAATTAGGTCAAATAATGTTCATTATATTGTCTTCATGTAGGTATTTTTTTAATTTGTCCTACTTAAAAAATTCAGAGATATTTGTACCTAAACCTAGCAAAAATTGATAATTTTCATATTTGTCGCCATGTGTAACAGCTACGGAAGGTGTGACCTAATTAGGTTATCACTTTGAAAACTAGGTCATATGAAATTCAATGTATTGCCTAGATGTTGCGCAGCATAGTATTCTAAGGTTGTCGAAATACGTTCATAATTGTCAGCAATTCTAGTTTTAATTATTATTAGTTATTGCCGCTGTTCTTGAATTCTTTGTGGACATGACGAAACTTGGTGTGAGTGTTTGATATAACACAAGGATAAACCTTATTGAAAAACAGACCAATCCAAAAATATATAATATGAGTTATTGCCCTTGTTCTTGAAAACGTGTGTGCCTCTGTTCTTGAATGTTTTGTTGACACAATAGAGAGCTGGTTTTTGATGAAATTTATTGTCAATTTTCCTAATAACCCAAGGATGAACTTTAATTAAAAATCAAGAAAAATCTTTCATTTACCGACAATGTGGGCGTATTGCGATAGCCATCTCTATTTTTATAGAAGGTATCATAAGGTTTTCTTAACATTTAAAGAATATGAAATCCGAGATGGCTGCCGAACAAAACTAGTTGTGGGATATTTTCGCTAATACATGTAATGTAATTACGAATGATGTATACAAATGAATTTTTATTGAGACAAAGATTTAAAATATTATGGAATCATCGAATGGGTGTTTTACATGCCAAAATGTAAGATAGCCTTGAGAAGCAAGATGACATACGTCCACCAGCAGCTTTGATTGCAAGTTCAAAACATTGTTTGTTGTCCATTCACATTTGGTTCATTTCTATTTTTAAACAGAAATTTTAAGCAGACAAAGAATAAATTAAAAGAATCCATATATTAAAGAAATACATGAATAGTTTACATGTAGGCCTCACTACAGTAGAGACATTACTTAGTATAGAGTGTTTTAGCGCTAAAAATTAAGGTGTCTCTGTTTTGTCAACTTGTTGTTATTCTTTGTCGGACGAAGTGTGTACAATAAATTAATTTATTTGTTGGATATAATTATGAATCGAACCCAGACGTGCACAAGCAGTCTACAGTGTATTAGCACTTCGGACTAAACTGAAAGTATCTGTCTACATCAAAACAACAGTAAATCCCTCGTCTAAATGTTTTAAATTGGACATAAATGTAACTGACTGTAAACTGACCATTATTTATGAATTGTACCCAAATGAACACATGTGTAATTTGTTACACCACCTCCTCAATTTACATGCAGCCTTGAGATATACTAAGAACGGATAATATCAATGTGGAGCAAGCTTATAATAATTATAGTAATAGCAACTGTGTATAATAATGTCTGCTATTATAAAAGTCGATTTACTGGAGCACCTTTACCTAATACTTCATTACTGATATAGACCACTTGTCACACTGATCTTAGAAATGGTTTACTAGAATTTTAGAACACTGCTGAATGAATTGATACTTGGGTTTTTTGCTCACTTCGTGGTTCTCACTAAGCTTTGAATAAACAAGGAGTAAATGGTTTAGTGCTAACATTGTTCAAAACCTTGGCCGAATTAATGGTATTGAGCAAAGATCGTTTATTGTAAATTCACCATCATAAGAAGGTAGTAAAAATCTCAATATTCAGAATTAATATTTATTTTTTTTTTTTTTCGTAGGTCGAACAATTGTTTGCTTCAATTTATGAATACCATGTACCAAAACCTACAGAAATGCGTCCCTGGACTTATCTGAATCTGTTAACTTAAAAAAGCCTACCATTAATTGTTATACGTCAATACTATTTTAAAAACTTATGTAACTTATGTTCATTGATCATCAAGCCCCTTGTTAATACCGTAACAACATTTATTATTCTTATCGCCAATTTAAATGATATATATTTTTAAAGATAATTTGTAACCAAATGAAGGGAAGACATTCAAGATATAAACCAAGTTGCCAGTCCTGTCTATTTCATTCTGAAATTTTAAAAAAGGCAGAACTTTAAGGGTGATGTACAGGTTTTGGGACCAAGTCCTTGGTAGTAGAACCAATTGCTTACTAGCTATAGACGAAGCTGCATACTTCTACGATCAAGGCCAGGAGGTCTTATTGACCATCTCTAGATACCAAGATCCGGAGCTTGTTGACTTAGCTCCTATGCCTCTGTGGACTTCTTTATTGTTATTTTATGATCCTTATGGACTGTTCTAGATATCGTAGACTAAGACCTAGTCCACACACCTGCCTGGTTTAATCTCAACCAAATCTACTTTTTTCCCTTCTTGATCAATGATCAAGAGTTACTTTCAAGTTTTCCAAATTAAACCTGTCAATAGATTTTTGGTTATTTTTATCTAAAATAT
>JAUJPP010000005.1:0-15376 GCA_030562195.1 Nipponacmea schrenckii | reverse complement strand
AAAATCGGCCGAACATACATTGAAAAGTATGGCCACTAGACCGATAGTAAATGATCCGGAAAGTAAAATTTCTAGTTCAGCAATTACCGACGTCAACTTGCTTTTGGAAGATGGATCCTCTACGTCTAGACCTAGTTCTGTTGACCTACTGATGGATGCTATCACTGCTAGTGGCGAACTCAACGAACCCGAAGGTAGGTTCATTTCCAAAGGTCTGGCCTATTAGCTGCCCGCTTTTCATTCGAAATGTTGCTGACCTGGGTTTGCCCCTACTGCTAGGCCCCAGTTGCAATATTCATGTTTACTCTTATAGATGGACTGGGCGTGCCGTTGTTGCAAGTACCCTACGGTTATAGCCTTACCTGCCATGCCCCCTCCCCCTTTCTAAATAGGCTAGATAGGGAAAGAAATTAGTGTGGGGTCCCGCGACAAATGCTGAGGAACTGCCGTCGGTAAGTATAGACCATGCACCACATAGACCTAAGGCCTAGGCAGTAATTCTGTCTTGGGTCGGTATGGGGTCATTGGCCATCCTGTCAACAAGTGCCTGTGAATAAATTTCATTCCAGTAAAGATATTAATATTATCATTAACAAACAAATATATATTGATAAACAAACTCAGTTTTCATTCAAGTAAAGATATTAATATTATCATTAACAAACAAATATTTATCGATAAACAAACTCAGTTTTCATTCCAGTAAAGATATTAATATTATCATTAACAAACAAATATTTATTGATAAACAAACTCAGTTTTCATTCCAGTAAAGATATTAATATTATCATTAACAAACAAATATTTATTGATAAACAAACTCAGTTTTCATTCCAGTAAAGATATTAATATTATCATTAACAAACAAATATTTATTGATAAACAAACTCAGTTTTCATTCCAGTAAAGATATTAATATTATCATTAACAAACAATATTTATCGATAAACAAACTCAGTTTCCATTCCAGTAAAGATATTAATATCATCATTAACAAACAAATATTTATTGATAAACAAACTCAGTTTTCATCCCAGTAAAGATATTAATATTATCATTAACAAACAAATATTTATTGATAAAGAAACTCAGTTCTCATCCCAGTAAAGATATTAATATTATCATTAACAAACAAATATTTATTGATAAACAAACTCAGTTTTCATCCCAGTAAAGATATTAATATTATCATTAACAAACAAATATTTATTTATAAACAAACTCAGTTTTCATCCAAGTAAAGATATTAATATTATCATTAACAAACAAATATTTATCGATAAACAAACTAGGTTTTCATTCCAGTAAAGATATTAATATTATCATTAACAAACGAATATTTATTGATAAACAAACTCAGTTTTCATCCCAGTAAAGATATTAATATTATCATTAACAAACAAATATTTATTGATAAACAAACTCAGTTTTCATCCCAGTAAATATATTAATATTATCATTAACAAACAAATATTTATCGATAAACAAACTCAGTTTTCATCCCAGTAAAGATATTAATATTATCATTAACAAACAAATATTTATTGATAAACAAACTCGGTTTTCATTCCAGTAAAGATATTAATATTATCATTAACAAACAAATATTTATTGATAAACAAACTCAGTTTTCATCCCAGTAAAGATATTAATATTTTCATTAACAAACAAATATTTATCGATAAACAAACTCGGTTTTCATTCTAGTAAAGATATTAATATTATCATTAACAAACAAATATTTATTGATAAACAAACTCAGTTTTCATCCCAGTAAATATATTAATATTATCATTAACAAACAAATATTTATCGATAAACAAACTCGGTTTTCATCCCAGTAAAGATATTAATATTATCATTAACAAACAATATTTATCGATAAACAAACTCAGTTTTCATCCCAGTAAATATATTAATATTATCATTAACAAACAAATATTTATCGATAAACAAACTCGGTTTTCATCCCAGTAAAAATATTAATGTTATCATTAACAAACAAATATTTATTGATAAACAAACTCAGTTTTCATCCCAGTAAAGATATTAATATTATCATTAACAAACAATATTTATCGATAAACAAACTCAGTTTTCATTCCAGTAAAGATATTAATATTATCATTAACAAACAAATATTTATTGATAAACAAACTCAGTTTTCATCCCAGTAAAAATATTAATATTATCATTAACAAACAATATTATTGATAAACAATCTCAGTTTTCATCCCAGTAAATATATTAATATTATCATTAACAAACAAATATTTATCGATAAACAAACTCGGTTTTCATCCCAGTAAAGATATTAATATTATCATTAACAAACAATATTTATTGATAAACAATCTCAGTTTTCATCCCAGTAAATATATTAATATTATCATTAACAAACAAATATTTATCGATAAACAAACTCAGTTTTCATCCCAATAAAGATATTAATATTATCATTAACAAATATTTATTGATAAACAATCTCAGTTTTCATCCCAGTAAAGATATTAATATTATCATTAACAAACAAATATTTATTGATAAACAATCTCAGTTTTCATCCCAGTAAATATATTAATATTATCATTAACCAAACAAATATTTATCGATAAACAAACTCGGTTTTCATCCCAGTAAAAATATTAATGTTATCATTAACAAACAAATATTTATTGATAAACAAACTCAGTTTTCATCCCAATAAAGATATTAATATTATCATTAACAAACAAATATTTATCGATAAACAAACTCGGTTTTCAGCCCAATAAAGATATTAATGTTATCATTAACAAACAAATATTTATCGATAAACAAACTCAGTTTTCATCCCAGTAAAGATATTATTATTATCATTAACAAACAAATATTTATTGATAAACAAACTCAGTTTTCATCCCAGTAAAATATTAATATTATCATTAACAAACAAATATTTATTGATAAATAAACTCAGTTTTCATCCCAGTAAAGATATTAATATTATCATTAACAAACAAATATTTATCGATAAACAATCTCAGTTTTCATCCCAGTAAATATATTAATATTATCATTAACAAACAAATATTTATTGATAAACAAACTCAGTTTTCATCCCAGTAAATATATTAATATTATCATTAACAAACAAATATTTATCGATAAACAATCTCAGTTTTCATCCCAATAAAGATATTAATATTATTATTAACAAACAAATATTTATTGATAAACAAACTCAGTTTTCATCCCAGTAAAGATATTATTATTATCATTAACAAACAAATATTTATCGATAAACAATCTCAGTTTTCATCCCAGTAAATATATTAATATTATCATTAACAAACAAATATTTATTGATAAACAAACTGAGTTTTCATCCCAGTAAATATATTAATATTATCATTAACAAACAAATATTTATTGATAAACAAACTCAGTTTTCATTCCAGTAAAGATATTAATATTATCATTAACAAACAAATATTTATTGATAACAAACTCAGTTTTCATTCCAGTAAAGATATTAATTTATCATTAACAAACAAATATTTATCGATAAACAATCTCAGTTTTCATCCCAGTAAAGATATTAATATTATCATTAACAAACAAATATTTATCGATAAACAATCTCAGTTTTCATCCCAGTAAAGATATTAATATTATCATTAACAAACAAATATTTATTGATAAACAATCTCAGTTTTCATCCCAGTAAAGATATTAATATTATTATTAACAAACAAATATTTATCGATAAACAATCTCAGTTTTCATCCCAGTAAATATATTAATATTATCATTAACAAACAAATATTTATTGATAAACAAACTCGGTTTTCATCCCAGTAAAGATATTAATATTATCATTAACAAACAATATTTATTGATAAACAATCTCAGTTTTCATCCCAGTAAATATATTAATATTATCATTAACAAACAAATATTTATTGATAAACAAACTCGGTTTTCATCCCAGTAAAGATATTAATATTATCATTAACAAACAAATATTTATTGATAAACAAACTCAGTTTTCATTCCAGTAAAGATATTAATATTATCATTAACAAACAAATATTTATCGATAAACAATCTCAGTTTTCATCCCAGTAAAGATATTAATATATCATTAACAAACAAATATTTATCGATAAACAATCTCAGTTTTCATCCCAGTAAAGATATTAATATTATCATTAACAAACAAATATTTATTGATAAACAATCTCAGTTTTCATCCCAGTAAAGATATTAATATTATTATTAACAAACAAATATTTATCGATAAACAATCTCAGTTTTCATCCCAGTAAATATATTAATATTATCATTAACAAACAAATATTTATTGATAAACAAACTCGGTTTTCATCCCAGTAAAAATATTAATGTTATCATTAACAAACAAATATTTATTGATAAACAATCTCAGTTTTCATTCCAGTAAATATATTAATATTATTATTAACAAACAATATTTATCGATAAACAAACTCAGTTTTCATCCCAATAAAGATATTAATATTATCATTAACAAACAAATATTTATCGATAAACAATCTCAGTTTTCATCCCAGTAAATATATTAATATTATCATTAACAAACAAATATTTATTGATAAACAAACTGAGTTTTCATCCCAGTAAATATATTAATATTATCATTAACAAACAAATATTTATTGATAAACAAACTCAGTTTTCATTCCAGTAAAGATATTAATATTATCATTAACAAACAAATATTTATTGATAAACAAACTCAGTTTTCATTCCAGTAAATATATTAATATTATCATTAACAAACAAATATTTATCGATAAACAAACTCGGTTTTCATCCCAGTAAAAATATTAATGTTATCATTAACAAACAAATATTTATCGATAAACAAACTCAGTTTTCATCCCAGTAAATATATTAATATTATCATTAACAAACAAATATTTATTGATAAACAATCTCAGTTTTCATCCCAGTAAATATATTAATATTATCATTAACAAACAAATATTTATCGATAAACAAACTCGGTTTTCATCCCAGTAAAAATATTAATGTTATCATTAACAAACAAATATTTATCGATAAACAAACTCGGTTTTCATCCCAGTAAAGATATTAATATTATCATTAACAAACAATATTTATCGATAAACAAACTCAGTTTTCATCCCAGTAAATATATTAATATTATCATTAACAAACAAATATTTATCGATAAACAAACTCGGTTTTCATCCCAGTAAAAATATTAATGTTATCATTAACAAACAAATATTTATCGATAAACAAACTCAGTTTTCATCCCAGTAAATATATTAATATTATCATTAACAAACAAATATTTATTGATAAACAAACTCAGTTTTCATTCCAGTAAAGATATTAATATTATCATTAACAAACAAATATTTATTTATAAACAAACTCAGTTTTCATCCCAGTAAAGATATTAATATTATTATTAACAAACAAATATTTATTGATAAACAAACTCGGTTTTCATCCCAGTAAAGATATTAATATTATCATTAACAAACAATATTTATTGATAAACAATCTCAGTTTTCATCCCAGTAAATATATTAATATTATCATTAACAAACAAATATTTATTGATAAACAAACTCGGTTTTCATCCCAGTAAAGATATTAATATTATCATTAACAAACAAATATTTATCGATAAACAAACTCGGTTTTCATCCCAGTAAATATATTAATATTATCATTAACAAACAAATATTTATTGATAAACAATCTCAGTTTTCATCCCAGTAAAGATATTAATATTATCATTAACAAACAAATATTTATTGATAAACAAACTCAGTTTTCATCCCAGTAAATATATTAATATTATCATTAACAAACAATATTTATTGATAAACAATCTCAGTTTTCATCCCAGTAAATATATTAATATTATCATTAACAAACAAATATTTATTGATAAACAAACTCAGTTTTCATCCCAATATATTATTATTATCATTAACAAACAAATATTTATCGATAAACAAACTAGGTTTTCGTTCCAGTAGAGATATTAATATTATCATTAACAAACAAATATTTATCGATAAACAAACTCAGTTTTCAATCCCAGTAAAGATATTAATATTATCATTAACAAACAAATATTTATTGATAAACAAACTCAGTTTTCATCCCAGTAAAGATATTAATATTATCATTAACAAACAAATATTTATTGATAAACAAACTCAGTTTTCATCCCAATAAATAGTATTAATATTATCATTAACAAACAATATTTATTGATAAACAAACTCAGTTTTCATCCCAATAAATATATTAATATTATCATTAACAAACAAATATTTATTGATAAACAAACTCAGTTTTCATCCCAGTAAAGATATTAATATTATCATTAACAAACAAATATTTATCGATAAACAAACTCAGTTTTCATCCCAGTAAAGATATTATTATTATCATTAACAAACAAATATTTATTGATAAACAAACTCAGTTTTCATCCCAGTAAAGATATTAATATTATTATTAACAAACAAATATTTATTGATAAACAAACTCAGTTTTCATCCCAGTAAAGATATTAATATTATCATTAACAAACAAATATTTATCGATAAACAAACTCAGTTTTCATCCCAGTAAAGATATTAATATTATCATTAACAAACAAATATTTATTGATAAACAAACTCAGTTTCCATCCCAGTAAAGATATTAATATTATCATTAACAAACAAATATTTATTGTTAAAATACAGCTGTGATGTCACCCTTTGTTTTTTGCGTACCAATATCCAACATATTGGTACTGGCAAGTGGCCAAGAGTCCAATATTAAAGTCAATATTGGACTCTAAATATCAGCCACTTGTCCATAACGAATGGGGATTAGTCTGACAACTACTCACATTAAATTCACTCATACTTTATTCAGAGAACTAATCCAGGTTTCAAAATGTTTAGTGTTTAATGTTACGTCCAATTAAAACTTTCAGTTTATCTTCAAATCTTTACTTTCAAATGAAAATTGTTGTTGACCTTTACTGTTACCAGAATCTTCCAAAGCACTTAATTCGCTAGTTGATGCCACACAAATTTTCTTGTTTTGAATTATATCGCTCACGTCTTTCATCTGGGTTTCTGATTTCCTTTTATATGATCGAATAGCATCAGATGAATTGCCGGTTGTTTCAGATATAAGTTGTTCGTCTACTCCTGCGTTGTAAAGGCGTGTAGCGGCCGTAGCTCTCAATGAGTGGTTGCTAAAATTACCATTAAATCCAGCTCGTTGACACATGTTTTTGACTTAATTTTGTAGAGTATGAACACCAATAGGACTATTATTATACCAGGTTTGTGTTTTTTGATGTTTGGATGGCTAAAGATAAAAAGCATCATTCTTTGTTTTCTCGGGCCTGAAAAAGCAAAAAAAACATTACTATGAGTATAATTTTAACTGAAAAAGATAATTAATTATTCATTAGGGCGAAATCTTTGAGCATCGATTAAAGTTGTATTTCAAATCTTGTCAAATAAGCTTACCAGTTGATAAATTAGGCGTTTTTTCATTGTTATTTCGTGAATTCATAATTTATTTAACGTTATGTGGACACAGGAAGGCCCATCTGTGTTTTATGGATAGTTCTGGTAGATGTTAGCTAGGTATTTCCTACGTAATTAGGCCGATTATGAGTTAATTCGGGAATTATTAGACAAACTGACAAAGTTTTCCCATTCATTAGAACATCTTTACTTTCTATTTATATAAGTATTAAAGAATCAAACAATGAAACTTTTTTCGAAACACTAGGTGCTGCCATATTGGTTGGTTTATTGTTATTGACACATAGTCTGAATATGGATGATTCTTGTGGATTTGGATTTTGATTTACGGTCGGTTTTTACTTATTTTTTTTTTATTACTGTATTAAATTGTTGATAATACAAATACACTTACCTCAATCCGATGTACTTTTCATAAAGTTGGACTATGCATCTAGATGGATTGTCAAAGTTTTCTTAAGCTCTCACAGTTTTCTTCTGTCGTTTTCTGTGTTTTAAACCGCCTTGGTTGGTCTTTGAGACATCTTCGGTATACTGTAAATATCGTACTCCAGATTCTGTACAGTGTAGAGTTAGCTGAGAATGTGTTCCAAAGCGGAGACTTCGGTGTTCTTTGCCTGCTCTTAGGACAAAATTCAACCCAATAAGGTAAAATATAGTATCTAAGAGTTGTTTTGGTGTTTCAGACCCTAAAATACCTTTCTTCCATAAGGTTTGTTCGTGACTTTCGCACATAACTTTGTTCTTTGTTTCTCAATTCCAACACCAGATTTTGAAAGTTTCTTCATGTTGGCGTCGAACACATTTCTCATTCCGAGAAATGTATCATCTTCAAAAAAATTTACCAATTTGCCATGAATTCGAAGGTAATATTGAATCGCCACAATAAGTTCATACATGGTTTGACCTCTGTACTCCTCGCCATCCTGTTTTCTGGTTTCGACGATGAAATAACGAAGGGCATTGTTGAGAGTATCATTTGACATTTGCAGCACATCTATATCGAAAGATTCACCTCCTGATTTCATCGACAAATTGCGGCGGTAGTCTTGCCAATTGCTGAAAGTTTCATTGCCCATCTGCTTTTAGCTACAGTGTTAGCTGGTAATCGGGTACTTTCAAAAGCTTCTAATTCCTTCTCGTTTACAGTTTGTCCGAATTGCTTATCCGATGTTTGTAATGTAAGTTTTGGTTTGTCATTTGGATCTATCTCTCAATCACTTATATCAGAATAATGGAAACCAACAGTCTCTTCAACCTCCTGTGTGGCTTTTATGAGTTCTTCATCACTGGATGCAAAAATATCCACATTGTTAACATTCTTATTTTGTGTATTCTTGTCTTCATAGTCTTGAGATGCCTTGAGTAGAATATTAATACTGTCGTCAGAATTATTGTCATTTCCAGAAAGCCACAATATGTTGAAATTTCCACAATCCATTTTAGATGGTTTAAACAATATTTATTTCAACGAGATACAAATTGTATAATTCATTAATAGTTAATATATTTGATTCAGAGACAAGCATAAAGCTTATATAAGTCTGTTTCAGCCGTACTTATATACAGAATTATTTACATTTGTAATATTATAAAAAATAAGTATTGGGGCAAGAGAGAAAGGGATAGAGAGAGAGTGAGAGAAGAAGAAAGAAGCTAAACATGTTCATTGGTACAAGTGAGAAACAATCAAAAACAAATCTATATACACAGTGAGGAGGGTACATATCGTTACTTTAGATTACAAAAGATTACATTAGATCGTCGAAAAATTTTGATTGGAGAATAAATTGATGAACTATAGAGAATATGTTGAAATTGCATTCAAAAGATAGGTCTGGATTGCCAAATAAGAGTGCGGATATGGATCGAAGATGGGATGGGAGCTTTTGAATGGTAGCGTTACGCGTGGTATGAAATAGTCTGCAATATAGAAAGGAAATGTTCTGAATCCTCATAGAAGTGTCCACAATTACAAGATGGGTTGTCAGTGATATGCATTAAAAATTTATGGGCTTGTAAAGTGCTTTTGCAATGTCTGAGTCGAGTATGCATTATTTGAGAGAAACGATCGCCAGAATAGAAGTACACAGGGACAGATGTTTTAGAAATATGTTCAGATAGTTCGTGTTCTAATTTAGACAGAGAAGAAGAATTTCGAATATAGTTGGGTAGGTTGTTCCAGGTCTGTATGGCAGAAGGAAGAAAGGATGTTTTATATGATGTTGTGTTCCAAGGTAGGCTGCGCAGTAGAGAGCTATGTCTTACGTTGTAGGGATTAACAGTTGAGATATTAGGAGGAACAAGAATACTCAGATATCGAGGTGTTATTTTGTTTATCATTTTGTAAAAATAAAATGACTTTGTGTGAAAACCGCCTAACACTTAAACTTGTAAAGCCAGACTCCTTGTAAAGGGAAGAATGTGAGGTACCTCGGATAAATCCAAATTGCGTCAACTCTAGAAACGATACACTTATGACAAAGTAAAATGAAATGTACTAAAGGGCTTAAACGTTTTGATTTCAGGTTTTGTTTGTAAATAAAACTCTAGTGAGTTTATAGTGAGCTGTTTTTTGTTAATCTGTATTTTAAGTTGGTTAATGGATCTCAAGTTTGTCAATGCGTCTAATAATGACCGTATAACTCGGACCTTCGGTCCTCGTCAACGGTCATTATTAGACTTATTGACAAACTTTCGACCATTAACCTATACATAAACAAACTCAGTTTTCATCCCAGTAAAGATATTAATATCATCATTAACAAACAAATATTTATTGATAAACAAACTCAGTTTTCATCCCAGTAAATATATTATTATTATCATTAACAAACAAATATTTATTGATAAACAAACTCAGTTTTCATCCCAGTAAAGATATTAATATTATCATTAACAAACAAATATTTATTTGTTATTATTTTAAAAGTGATAAGAAATTCCAGCTCATGTCCTAAGCTCGTTTTGCACTTCCCTCTTTCATCAACTGATTTTCATTTCAATATCAAGATACTCGAAAGAGGCACCGGACTTAGAGAGTCCTTCTTGGAGAATGAGCCATAGTTGCCAATGGACTTATACAAAGATCATTACAATAGTAGATAAAAAAGGTAGTGTGAATTTTAATCTTTAAATTTTTGTCAATTTTCCAATATTTTTATGCATGTTAAAAAACTAAATAGTAAATGTAATTATATATGATGATTAAATTATAATTTCTAATATATATGAGACCTCTAACAAGATGTATATTATTTATAGTTTTTAATTAATCCTCTTATAACTAAGTTTCAGATTTTTATGAAATATCTTGTATGAGTCTGTCATTCACATATTTACATGACTATCATTCAGCTATTGGTTTTGTGAAACAAAAATTGGCTTGTTAACTAAAGAAAAACAAATCGTATGTATGAATTATGTATGAATTAGGTGTTGTCAAAATTTGGTACTGTATGAATTTTAGTGAAAGAAGTGACAAGCCTCACTTTTAAAAAGAATGAGTTTAAAGGCTTTGCTTTTGATTTTTACGATGTTTGTTTGGTTATTGATATGGTTTCAATTTTTATTAGTTATTGCTGTTTAAAAAGGCAACAAAATACTGGAATTTTCTACAGTGTGAGTATATTGCCTTTTATGTGCCACCTTGTTTGAATACTTACAATGTGTTATTTTCCTTTACAGGCAGACAGCATAAAACAAGTCTAGAGTTTTGTTCATGTGAAGAAGAATCTACCTTTACATCTTTGGCCATCTACCGTCAAAAAAGCCTTCACTAGCCTTTCATTTTGAGTTCATGAAATAGATGTATGGTCTTTTTATAGAAGGTCATTTATCAGTGAAGGGTTTTTTGTGAAGCGTTACAAACTAGAGCTTCAAAGCGTGACAGACCATATGTTGCTCAAGAGGTAAGAAGCCAAAAAGCAAATTGAACTATAAATACAAAATATTTGATTTAAAGGAAGATTACTACTTAAACTGGTCTGATTAAACTGTTCTATGAAAAGTTGAAAAGTTAACAATAGATTGTACTTACAAGACTAACCCTACATCTACCGACTGGTCTATAACATTTTATTAATTTTTATTTTCTACGTCTCGCATATTTACAATGCTGTAATGACAGAGTGAAATTTAGATGGTTGCTCTATTTTGTCGAGCATCCACTTTATGAAGATAAAACAAGTTGTCCTGCATGTTACAAAGTAAGGGCTTTTAATATATTATAAAATCTCTAAATATTCTGTTTTATCTTTCTGACCTATTCTCTGAAATATAACTACATTACTTAGACACTTTTATAGTCACAATATTTTATAAATCATTCAAGAATTCGTCACTAAGAATATCTTTTGTTTTCTCATCAGAGTTCTAGAAAGGTTTGGATGCTGATTTCCAGCTTGTTAGGAAGAAATCAGCAGGAGGAGAATGGGGGCTTTCAAAGCACTCGGGTCTTTTGAAAGATGTAGTTGAATTCATGACTGATTATGGTACAGACAAGGAAAAACCAAGTCAGGTATATATAGCCTCTGTATAATAAACAGTTTATATAATAATCAATGTTTAAATGGCATCAAGTAAACTACTGAATGTATCTCACTAGAAACCACGACATCAACCATATCAGTAGCTACATAGTTAGTTGTGTAGCAAACATACGTTAAGATAGACGTCTCCAGGAACCAGATACTAGAGGACGTGTAGGTAGTACAGCAATTAAAACCATAAAACTACGTTCAAGTTGAGATGTTTTTAAAACTTATTTCATGTCTTTTAACAGGACTGTAGTGATTTCTAAGCAGGAAATAACCTTAAGATCAAAGTCCAGTATTTTCAACTCGATGAAACCGCTTTATTTGGGTCAACTATGATATATTGAAGATATAAGGACTGATACATGACATTTATTTTGTTGAATCATATCCTTCAAGCTTTATCACCCTTCACAATTCTTATCAAGATAACTTCTTTTTATAGATATACTTCAAGCTTTATCACCCTTCACAATTCTTATCAAGATAAATTCTTTTTATAGATAAACTTCAAGCTTTATCACCCTTCACAATTCTTATCAAGATAAATTCTTTTTATAGATATACTTCAAGCTTTATCACCCTTCACAATTCTTATCAAGATAACTTCTTTTTATAGATATACTTCAAGCTTTATCACCCTTCACAATTCTTATCAAGATAACTTCTTTTTATAGATATACTTCAAGCTTTATCACCCTTCACAATTCTTATCAAGATAAATTCTTTTTATAGATAAACTTCAAGCTTTATCACCCTTCACAATTCTTATCAAGATAAATTCTTTTTATAGATATACTTCAAGCTTTATCACCCTTCACAATTCTTATCAAGATAAATTCTTTTTATAGATATACTTCAAGCTTTATCACCCTTCACAATTCTTATCAAGATAAATTCTTTTTATAGATATCCTTCAAGCTTTATCACCCTTCACAATTCTTATCAAGATAAATTCTTTGACTTGTTATAAATGTCTAGAACTTCATTGTAGAATTGTTAAAGACAATACATAGTTTAGTATTTGAAAGAACTTTCCTTTTAAGTCTAATGAAGAAATATGCACGTCAGTGAAACTGCTGTTCCAATACTTTTTATAGTAATATTATTTTCATATCCTAACCACCTTTCGTCTACTATTATAGTTAGCCTGACTCCCTTTCGTCTACTATTATAGTTAGCCTGACTCCCTTTCGTCTACTATTATAGTTAGGCTGACCACCTTTCGTCTACTATTATAGTTAGCCTGACCCTCTTTCGTCTACTATTATAGTTAGCCTGACTCCCTTTCGTCTACTATTATAGTTAGCCTGACTCCCTTTCGTCTACTATTATAGTTAGGCTGACTCCCTTTCGTCTACTATTATAGTTAGCCTGACTCCCTTTCGTCTACTATTATAGTTAGCCTGACCCTCTTTCGTCTACTATTATAGTTAGCCTGACTCCCTTTCGTCTACTATTATAGTTAGGCTGACTCCCTTTCGTCTACTATTTTAGTTAGCCTGACTCCCTTTCGTCTACTATTATAGTTAGCCTGACCCCCTTTCGTCTACTATTATAGTTAGCCTGACTCCCTTTCGTCTACTATTATAGTAAGCCTGACTCCCTTTCGTCTACTATTATAGTTAGCCTGACTCCCTTTCGTCTACTATTATAGTTAGCCTGACTCCCTTTCGTCTACTATTATAGTTAGCCTGACTCCCTTTCGTCTACTATTATAGTTAGCCTGACTCCCTTTCGTCTACTATTATAGTTAGCCTGACTCCCTTTCGTCTACTATTATAGTTAGCCTGACTCCCTTTCGTCTACTATTATAGTTAGCCTGACTCCCTTTCGTCTACTATTATAGTTAGCCTGACTCCCTTTCGTCTACTATTATAGTTAGGCTGACCACCTTTCGTCTACTATTATAGTTAGCCTGACTCCCTTTCGTCTACTATTATAGTTAGCCTGACTCCCTTTCGTCTACTATTATAGTTAGCCTGACTCCCTTTCGTCTACTATTATAGTTAGCCTGACTCCCTTTCGTCTACTATTATAGTTAGGCTGACTCCCTTTCGTCTACTATTATAGTTAGCCTGACTCCCTTTCGTCTACTATTATAGTTAGCCTGACTCCCTTTCGTCTACTATTTTATATAGCTTGGCCCCCTTTCGTCTACTATTATAGTTAGCCTGACTCCCTTTCGTCTACTATTATAGTTAGCCTGACCACCTTTCGTCTACTATTTTATATAGCTTGGCCCCCTTACGTCTACTATTATAGTTAGCCTGACTCCCTTTCGTCTACTATTATAGTTAGCCTGACTCCCTTTCGTCTACTATTATATTTCGGGGAAGGGAGGGATTGAATCTCCCAAATGTACAGGCCTAGGGTGGAACAAATATCTTATTGAGAAATTGGGATCTGGATCTGTTGGATGATTTTCTTCTCTTCTGATCTGAAATTAGAAAAAATAAAATAACTCGCCCGATGGGCGAGTAGTATAGTACCTGTTAAGTACAGATTATTTTTAGTTTGCTATGAACAAGGTTGTCATTTAAGTTCTGATTTTTTGAATATGCCACTATCATTTTCTGTTTATAGACATGAGGAAATTTCTCTTGAAGACTCTTATAATGGGTTTGAACTATCTTACTTGCTTTATTACTGGTTGTATTAAATGGAACTACAAAGGGTGCTATGCCTACACTGTGGTGAATATTAAGTCCTATGGGTCTTGCTGTATTCAATGTCTCAATCCAATGGGCTTCTCTAGATTGACGGAATTTGGTAGTTTCATCTTCGGGCAAGTCGATTTCTATGCGCTCAATTGGGGTTAGGGTGAGCTCGTCAAGTGAATGGTCGTCAAGATTGAAATGGTTAGAAACAGGCTTGTCTTTTTTTAATTTAATATCTGATCTGTGAGCATTAAAACTAGTGCGTAATTTGTTCTTTGTTTCCCCGATATATTGTTTGGGACATTTTTTACATGAAATTAAGTATATTACATTCGAGTTTTCACTTAGAGAGTCCTTCTTGGAGAATGAGCCATAGTTGCCAATGGACTTATACAAAGATCATTACAATAGTAGATAAAAAAGGTAGTGTGAATTTTAATCTTTAAATTTTTGTCAATTTTCCAATATTTTTATGCATGTTAAAAAACTAAATAGTAAATGTAATTATATATGATGATTAAATTATAATTTCTAATATATATGAGACCTCTAACAAGATGTATATTATTTATAGTTTTTAATTAATCCTCTTATAACTAAGTTTCAGATTTTT
>JAUJPP010000004.1:1285426-1340865 GCA_030562195.1 Nipponacmea schrenckii | reverse complement strand
TGTACCAAATATTCAGAAGTTTAGTTTGTTAAAACTAGCAGTAAGATATTATAATAGTACCTACCAGATCTAAGATAATTCACAAAGTGTCGTTAAGAATATACGATCTATCTATATATATTATTATCAGTTAATGTATTCCAGGTTAGATATGCCCATCAAGCTGATATGTTTATAGTTATTGTTGAAAAGTGAATAATATAAGTCAATTGTATCACTGTAAAATAACTTGCACCCGATTTGAGATAAAGCTGGAAAAGTATGTATAAGATAGTAACTTATCTAAAAATATATAATATACAACAATTTTAATATTTACCTGTATTATCACCTGTAAAATTTATAAGTGCTCACAAATATCTGTAGGTATAACATCTGTATATAATTACATCGTATTAAACCTAAACATGATTCCTTGAATAGTACAAGAAAGGGTAGAACATATATTATATATCCTTTCAAAATTCCTGAATGTAAGAAAGGACAAAGTATAGTTCAAATATCTTTCAACAATTCCTTGATTAGTACAAGAAAGCAGAACGTTATTTGTTAAACTAACTTTCATCTATTCCTTCAGATTACAGATAACAAACGTTCTTTAAAATATTCAAATCTTATAGTATTGTTAAAACAGTTAAGTATTATTAATAGTACCTCAACAGATTCTATAGATATATTCACAAAGTGGAAGAATATAGTCAATGTATTCTATAAATATTGATTATCAGTTAATGTATTCCAAGGTGTAGAAATACAGTCAAACTGATACTTTAAAATCACTTTATATGGTTGAAAAGTAGAATTTCAATCATGATTTACACTCATGATATATACACTAAATAAAATATTTCAATTGATACCACAATTCTGAGTATAAAGTCGTGGATAAAGAGTTAGTCTCAATAAGATACACTTCAACAATTCCTTGAATAGTACAGGGAAAGGAGAACTATAGTTCAATATGATGTACATTCAACAATTCCTTGATATAGTACAGGGAAAGGACAGAACGTATAGTTCAATATGATGACCTTTCAACAATTCCTTGATATAGTACAGGGAAAGGGTAGAACGTATTGTTCAATATGATGACCTTTCAACAATTCCTTGATATAGTACAGGAAAGATAGAACGTATAGTTCAATATGATGCCTTCAACAATTCCTTGATATAGTACAGGGAAAGGGTAGAACGTATAGTTCAATATGATGTCCTTTCAACAATTCCTTGATATAGTACAGAGAAAGGACAGAACGTATAGTTCAATATGATGCCTTTCAACAATTCCTTGATATAGTACAGGGAAAGGGTAGAACGTATTGTTCAATATGATGACCTTTCAACAATTCCTTGATATAGTACAGGGAAAGGACAGAACGTATAGTTCAATATGATGACCTTTCAACAATTCCTTGATATAGTACAGGGAAAGGACAGAACGTATAGTTCAATATGATGACCTTTCAACAATTCCTTGATATAGTACAGGGAAAGGACAGAACGTATAGTTCAATATGATGTCCTTTCAACAATTCCTTGATATAGTACAGGGAAAGGAGAACGTATAGTTCAATATGATGACCTTTAACAATTCCTTGATATAGTACAGGGAAAGGGTAGAACGTATAGTTCAATATGATGACCTTTCAACAATTCCTTGATATAGTACAGGGAAAGGGTAGAACATATAGTTCAATATGATGTCCTTTCAACAATTCCTTGATATAGTACAGGGAAAGGGTAGAACGTATAGTTCAATATGATGTCCTTTCAACAATTCCTTGATATAGTACAGGGAAAGGGTAGAACGTATAGTTCAATATGATGCCTTTCAACAATTCCTTGATATAGTACAGGGAAAGGGTAGAACGTATAGTTCAATATGATGTCCTTTCAACAATTCCTTGATATAGTACAGAGAAAGGGTAGAACGTATTGTTCAATATGATGTCCTTTCAACAATTCCTTGATATAGTACAGGGAAAGGGTAGAACATATAGTTCAATATGATGACCTTTCAACAATTCCTTGATATAGTACAGGGAAAGGGTAGAACGTATAGTTCAATATGATGACCTTTCAACAATTCCTTGATATAGTACAGGGAAAGGGTAGAACGTATAGTTCAATATGATGGCCTTTCAACAATTCCTTGATATAGTACAGGGAAAGGGTAGAACATATTGTTCAATATGATGGCCTTTCAACAATTCCTTGATATAGTACAGGGAAAGGGTAGAACGTATAGTTCAATATGATGACCTTTCAACAATTCCTTGATATAGTACAGGGAAAGGGTAGAACGTATTGTTCAATATGATGACCTTTCAACAATTCCTTGATATAGTACAGGGAAAGGGTAGAACGTATTGTTCAATATGATGACCTTTCAACAATTCCTTGATATAGTACAGGGAAAGGGTAGAACGTATTGTTCAATATGATGACCTTTCAACAATTCCTTGATATAGTACAGAGAAAGGGTAGAACGTATAGTTCAATATGATGACCTTTCAACAATTCCTTGATATAGTACAGGGAAAGGGTAGAACGTATAGTTCAATATGATGACCTTTCAACAATTCCTTGATATAGTACAGGGAAAGGGTAGAACGTATAGTTCAATATGATGACCTTTCAACAATTCCTTGATATAGTACAGAGAAAGGGTAGAACGTATAGTTCAATATGATGTCCTTTCAACAATTCCTTGATATAGTACAGAGAAAGGACAGAACGTATAGTTCAATATGATGTCCTTTTAACAATTCCTTGATATAGTACAGAGAAAGGGTAGAACATATAGTTCAATATGATGTCCTTTAACAATTCCTTGATATAGTACAGGGAAAGGGTAGAACATATAGTTCAATATGATGACCTTTCAACAATTCCTTGATATAGTACAGGGAAAGGGTAGAACATATATATGTAGTTCAATATGATGTCCTTTCAACAATTCCTTGATATAGTACAGAGAAAGGGTAGAACATATTGTTCAATATGATGACCTTTCAACAATTCCTTGATATAGTACAGGGAAAGGGTAGAACATATAGTTCAATATGATGACCTTTCAACAATTCCTTGATATAGTACAGAGAAAGGGTAGAACATATAGTTCAATATGATGTCCTTTCAACAATTCCTTGATATAGTACAGAGAAAGGGTAGAACGTATAGTTCA
Source organism: Nipponacmea schrenckii (assembly GCA_030562195.1). NCBI lineage: Eukaryota > Metazoa > Mollusca > Gastropoda > Lottiidae > Nipponacmea > Nipponacmea schrenckii. Next base: position 1,337,678 of record JAUJPP010000004.1, on the reverse strand, counting down.
ATATGATGTCCTTTCAACAATTCCTTGATATAGTACAGGGAAAGGTTAGAACGTATAGTTCAATATGATGACCTTTCAACAATTCCTTGATATAGTACAGAGAAAGGGTAGAACGTATTGTTCAATATGATGACCTTTCAACAATTCCTTGATATAGTACAGAGAAAGGATAGAACGTATAGTTCAATATGATGACCTTTCAACAATTCCTTGATATAGTACAGAGAAAGGGTAGAACATATAGTTCAATATGATTTCCTTTCAACAATTCCTTGATATAGTACAGGGAAAGGTTAGAACATATAGTTTAATATGATGACCTTTCAACAATTCCTTGATATAGTACAGGGAAAGGTTAGAACGTATAGTTCAATATGATTTCCTTTCAACAATTCCTTGATATAGTACAGGGAAAGGTTAGAACGTATAGTTCAATATGATTTCCTTTCAACAATTCCTTGATATAGTACAGGGAAAGGGTAGAACGTATAGTTCAATATGATTTCCTTTCAACAATTCCTTGATATAGTACAGAGAAAGGGTAGAACATATAGTTCAATATGATGACCTTCTAACAATTCCTTGATATAGTACAGGGAAAGGGTAGAACGTATAGTTCAATATGATGTCCTTTCAACAATTCCTTGATATAGTACAGGGAAAGGGTAGAACATATAGTTCAATATGATGTCCTTTCAACAATTCCTTGATATAGTACAGGGAAAGGACAGAACGTATAGTTCAATATGATGTCCTTTCAACAATTCCTTGATATAGTACAGGGAAAGGGTAGAACATATAGTTCAATATGATTTCCTTTCAACAATTCCTTGATATAGTACAGGGAAAGGACAGAACGTATAGTTCAATATGATGTCCTTTAAACAATTCCTTGATAGAAAAAAAATAGATAATACTTTGATCAGCTTGACATATTTATATCCTCACAAGTTAGACAAGTCTAGTTTATGATTATAAATCTTAAATATATCGAATAGATTAGAATGTAAACTAAACAAGTAACAAGATTTATAATAGTCAAACAATCTAAAACAAGTTAACAACCACAATATATCAGTCAAGTCTTGGTTAAAATTGATACTGTATTTCTTAAACAAGTTAACAACCACAATATATCAGTCAAGTCTTGGTTAAAATTTATACTATATTTCTTAAACAAGTTAACAACCACAATATATCAGTCAAGTCTTGGTTAAAATTTATACTGTATTTCTTAAACAAGTTAACAACCACAATATATCAGTCAAGTCTTGGTTAAAATTTATATTGTATTTCTTAAACAAGTTAACAACCACAATATATCAGTCAAGTCTTGGTTAAAATTTATACTGTATTTCTTAAACAAGTTAACAACCACAATATATCAGTCAAGTCTTGGTTAAAATTTATACTGTATTTCTTAAACAAGTTAACAACCACAATATATCAGTCAAGTCTTGGTTAAAATTTATACTGTATTTCTTAAACAAGTTAACAACCACAATATATCAGTCAAGTCTTGGTTAAAATTTATACTGTATTTCTTAAACAAGTTAACAACCACAATATATCAGTCAAGTCTTGGTTAAAATCTATACTGTATTTCTTAAACAAGTTAACAACCACAATATATCAGTCAAGTCTTGGTTAAAATTTATATTGTATTTCTTAAACAAGTTAACAATCACAATATATCAGTCAAGTCTTGGTTAAAATTTATACTGTATTTCTTAAACAAGTTAACAACCATAATATATCAGTCAAGTCTTGGTTAAAATTTATACTGTATTTCTTAAACAAGTTAACAACCACAATATATCAGTCAAGTCTTGGTTAAAATTAATACTGTATTTCTTAAACAAGTTAACAACCACAATATATCAGTCAAGTCCTGGTTAAAATTTATACTATATTTCTTAAACAAGTTAACAACCACAATATATCAGTCAAGTCTTGGTTAAAAGTGATACTATATTTCTTAAACAAGTTAACAACCACAATATATCAGTCAAGCCTTGGTTAAAATTTATACTGTATTTCTTAAACAAGTTAACAACCACAATATATCAGTCAAGCCTTGGTTAAAATTGATACTGTATTTCTTAAACAAGTTAACAACCACAATATATCAGTCAAGCCTTGGTTAAAATTTATACTGTATTTCTTAAACAAGTTAACAACCACAATATATCAGTCAAGCCTTGGTTAAAATTGATACTGTATTTCTTAAACAAGTTAACAACCACAATATATCAGTCAAGCCTTGGTTAAAATTGATACTGTATTTCTTAAACAAGTTAACAACCACAATATATCAGTCAAGTCTTGGTTAAAATTGATACTGTATTTCTTAAACAAGTTAACAACCACAATATATCAGTCAAGTCTTGGTTAAAATTGATACTATATTTCTTAAACAAGTTAACAACCACAATATATCAGTCAAGTCTTGGTTAAAATTTATACTGTATTTCTTAAACAAGTTAACAACCACAATATATCAGTCAAGTCTTGGTTAAAATTTATACTATATTTCTTAAACAAGTTAACAACCACAATATATCAGTCAAGCCTTGGTTAAAATTTATACTGTATTTCTTAAACAAGTTAACAACCACAATATATCAGTCAAGTCTTGGTTAAAATTTATACTATATTTCTTAAACAAGTTAACAACCACAATATATCAGTCAAGTCTTGGTTAAAATTTATACTGTATTTCTTAAACAAGTTAACAACCACAATATATCAGTCAAGTCTTGGTTAAAATTTATACTGTATTTCTTAAACAAGTTAACAACCACAATATATCAGTCAAGTCTTGGTTAAAATTTATACTGTATTTCTTAAACAAGTTAACAACCACAATATATCAGTCAAGTCTTGGTTAAAATTTATACTGTATTTCTTAAACAAGTTAACAACCACAATATATCAGTCAAGTCTTGGTTAAAATTTATACTATATTTCTTAAACAAGTTAACAACCACAATATATCAGTCAAGTCTTAGTTAAAATTTATATTGTATTTCTTAAACAAGTTAACAACCACAATATATCAGTCAAGTCTTGGTTAAAATTTATACTGTATTTCTTAAACAAGTTAACAACCACAATATATCAGTCAAGTCTTGGTTAAAATTTATACTGTATTTCTTAAACAAGTAAACAACCACAATATATCAGTCAAGTCTTGGTTAAAATTTATACTGTATTTCTTAAACAAGTTAACAACCACAATATATCAGTCAAGTCTTGGTTAAAATTTATACTGTCAGGCTAAATAAAATAGTAGACGAAAGGGGGTTAGTCTTACCAAAATATTAGACGAAAGGGGGTCAGGCTAACCAAAATGGTAGATGAAAGGGGGTTAGCCTAACCAAAGTAGAGGAAAGGGAGTCAGGCTAACCAAAATAGTAGACAAAAGGGGGTTAGACTAACCAAAAAAGTAGACGAAAGGGGGTCAGGCTAACCAAAATAGTAGACGAAAGGGTGTCAGTCTAAATAAAATAGTAGACGAAAGGGGGTCAGGCTAATCAAAACCGTAGATTAAAGGGAGCCAGGGTAACCAAAATAGTAGACGAAAGGGAGCCAGGGTAACCAAAACCGTATACGAAAGGGAGCCAGGGTAACCAAAACAGTAGACGAAAAGGAGCCATGGTAAGCACAATAGTAGACGAAAGGGAGTCAGGCTAAATAATATAGAAGACGAAAGGGGGTCAGGCCAAATAAAATAGTAGACGTAAGGGGGTCAGGCTAAATAAATTAGTAGACAAAAGGGGGTTAGGCACATCAAAATAGTAGTCGAAAGGGGGTCAGGCTAACCAAATTAGTAGTCGAAAGGGAGTCAGGCTAAATAAATTAGTAGACAAAAGGGGGTCAGGCTAACCAAAATAGTAAACGAAAGGGGGTCAGGCTAAATAAAATAGAAGACGAAAGGGAGTCAGGCTAATCAAAATAGTAAACGAAAGGGGGTCAGGCTAACCAAAAAAGAAGATGAAAGGAAGTCAGGCTAACCAAAATAGTAGACGAAAGGAAGTCAGGCTTACCAAAATAGTAGACGAAAGGGGGTCAGGCTAACCAAAATAGTAGACGAAAGGGGGTCAGGCTAACCAAAAGAGAAGATGAAAGGAAGTCAGGCTAACCAAAATAATAGACGAAAAGAAGTCAGGCTTACCAAAATAGTAGACAAAAGGGGGTCAGGCTAACCAAAATAGTAGACGAAAGGGAGTCAGGCTAATCAAAATAGTAGACGAAAGGAAGTCAGGCTAACCACAATAGAAGACGAAAGGGGGTCAGGCAAACCAAAATAGTAGACGACAGGGTGTCAGGCTAAATAAAATAGTAGACGAAAGGGAGTCAGGCTAACCAAAAAAGTAGACGAAAGAGAGTCAGACTAACCAAAATAGTAGACGAAAGTGGGTCAGGCTAACCAAAATAGTAGACGAAAGGGGGTCAGGCTAACCAAAACAGTAGACGAAAGGGAGTCAGGCTAACCAAAATAGTAGACGAAAGGGAGTCAAGCTAACCAAAATAGTAGACGAAAGGGTGTCAGGCTAAATAAAATAGTAGACGAAAGGGAGTCAGGCTAACCAAAACAGTAGACGAAAGGGAGTCAGGCTAACCAAAATAGTAGACGAAAGGGAGTCAGGCTAACCAAAATAGTAGACGAAAGGGAGTTAGTCTGAACAAAATAGTAGACGAAAGGGAGTCAGCCTAACCAAAATAGTAGACGAAAGGGGGTCAGGCTAACCAAAATAGTAGACGAAAGGGAGTTAGTCTGAACAAAATAGTAGACGAAAGGGAGTCAGGCTAACCAAAATAGTAGACGAAAGGGAGTCAGGCTAACCAAAAAAGTAGACGGAAAGGGGTCAGGCTAACCAAAATAGTAGACGAAAGGGAGTCGGGCTAATTAAAATAGTAGAAGGAAGGGGGTCAGGCTAACCAAAATTGTAGACAAAAGGGAGTCAGGCTAACCAAAATAGTAGACGAAAGGGGGTTAGGCTAACCAAAATAGTAGTCGAAAGGGGGTTAGGCTTAACAAAAATAGTAGAGGAAAGGGGGTCAGGCTAAACAAAATAGTAGACAAAAGGGAAAACGGGGTCAAGCTAAATAAAATAGTAGACGAAAGGGGGTCAGGCTAACCAAAAAAGTAGACGAAAGGGAGTCAGGCTAACCAAAATAATAGACGAAAGGGAGTCAGGCTAAATAAAATAGTAGACAAAAGGGAGTCAGGCTAATTAAAACAGTAGACGAAAGGGGGTCAGGCTAAATAAAATAGTAGACGAAAGGGAGTCAGGCTAAACAAAATAGTAGACGAAAGGGGGTCAGGCTAACCAAAATAGTAGACGAAAGGGAGTCAGGCTAATTAAAATAGTAGAGGAATGGGGGTCAGGCTAAATAAATTAGTAGGCGAAAGGAAGTCAGGCTTACCAAAATAGTAGACGTAAGAGGGTCAAGCTCTATAACTGAAAAACTGTACCTTTGGTTGTGGACGCTTCTTCAGGGAGTCAGGCTAAATAAAATAGAAGACGAAAGGGAATCAGGCTATCCAAAATAGTAGACGAAAGGGGGTCAGGCTAACCAAAATAGTAGACGAAAGGGAAATCATGCTAAATAAAATAGTAGACGAAAGGGGGTCAGGCTAACCAAAATAGTAGACGAAAGGGAGTCAGGCTAAATAAAATAGAAGACGAAAGGGAGTCAGGCTAAATAAAATAGTAGACGAAAGGGAGTCAGGCTAAATAAAATAGTAGACGAAACGGAGTCAGGCTAAAATAAAATAGTAGACGAAAGGGGGTCAGGCTAAATAAAATAGTAGACGAAAGGGAGTCAGGCTAAATAAAATAGTAGACGAAAGGGAGTCAGGCTAAAATAAAATAGTAGACGAAAGGGGGTCAGGCTAACCAAAATAGTAGACGAAAGGGAGTCAGGCTAAATAAAATAGTAGACGAAAGGGGGTTAGGCTAAACAAAATAGTAGACAAAAGGGAAAACGGGGTCAAGCTAAATAAAATAGTAGACGAAAGGGGGTCTGGCTAACCAAAATAGTAGATGAAAGGGAGTCAGGCTGAATGAAATAGTAGACAAAAGGGAGTCAGGCTAAATAAAATAGACTAAAGGGAGTCAGGCTAACCAAAATAGTAGACGAAACGGGGTCAGGCTAACCAAAATAGTAGACAAAAGGGAAATCCGGCTAAATAAAATAGTAGACGAAAGGGGTCAGGCTAAACAAAATAGTAGACGAAAGGGAGTCAGGCTAACCAAAATAGTAGACGAAAGGGGGTCAGGCTAAATAAAATAGTAGACGAAAGGGAGTCAGGCTAACCAAAATAGTAGACGAAAGGGAAATCATGCTAAATAAAATAGTAGACGAAAGGGAGTCAGGCTAACTATAATAGTAGACGAAAGGGAGTCAGGCTAACTATAATAGTAGACGAAAGGGAAATCATGCTAAATAAAATAGTAGACGAAAGGGAGTCAGGCTATCCAAAATAGTAGACGAAAGGGAGTCAGGCTAAATAAAATAGTAGACAAAAGGGAGTCAGGCTAAATAAAATAGTAGACGAAAGGGGGTCAGGCCAACCAAAATAGTAGACGAAAGGGGGTCCGGCTAAATAAAATAGTAGACGAAAGGGAGTCAGGCTAACCAAAATAGTAGACGAAAGGGAAATCATGCTAAATAAAATAGTAGACGAAAGGGAGTCAGGCTAAATAAAATAGTAGACGAAACGGGGTCAGGCTAACCAAAATAGTAGACAAAAGGGAGTCAGGCTAAATAAAATAGTAGACGAAAGGGAGTCAGGCTAAATAAAATAGTAGACGAAACGGGGTCAGGCTAACTATAATAGTAGACAAAAGGGAGTCAGGCTAACGAAAATAGTAGACGAAAGGGAAATCAGGCTAAATAAAATAGTAGACGAAAGGGGGTCAGGCTAAATAAAATAGTAGACGAAAGGGAGTCAGGCTAAATAAAATAGTAGACGAAAGGGAGTCAGGCTAACCAAAATAGTAGACAAAAGGGAGTCAGGCTAAATAAAATAGTAGACGAAAGGGAGTCAGGCTAACCAAAATAGTAGACGAAAGGGAGTCAGGCTAACCAAAATAGTAGACGAAAGGGAGTCAGGCTAAATAAAATAGTAGACGAAACGGGGTCAGGCTAACCAAAATAGTAGACAAAACGGGGTCAGGCTAACCAAAACAGTAGACGAAAGGGAGTCAGGCTAAATAAAATAGTAGACGAAACGGGGTCAGGCTAACCAAAACAGTAGACGAAAGGGAAATCAGGCTAAATAAAATAGTAGACGAAAGGGAGTCAGGCTAACCAAAATAGTAGACGAAAGGGAAATCAGGCTAAATAAAATAGTAGACGAAAGGGAGTCAGGCTAAATAAAATAGTAGACGAAACGTGGTCAGGCTAACCAAAATAGTAGACAAAAGAGAGTCAGGCTAAATAAAATAGTAGACGAAAGGGAGTCAGGCTAAATAAAATAGTAGACGAAACGGGGTCAGGCTAACCAAAACAGTAGACGAAAGGGAAATCAGGCTAAATAAAATAGTAGACGAAACGGGGTCAGGCTAACCAAAATAGTAGACAAAAGGGAGTCAGGATAAATAAAATAGTAGACGAAAGGGAGTCAGGCTAAATAAAATAGTAGACGAAACGTGGTCAGGCTAACCAAAATAGTAGACAAAAGGGAGTCAGGCTAAATAAAATAGTAGACGAAAGGGAGTCAGGCTAAATAAAATAGTAGACGAAAGGGAGTCAGGCTAACCAAAATAGTAGACGATAGGGTGTCAGGCTAAATAAAATAGTAGACGAAAGGGAGTCAGGCTAACTATAATAGTAGACGAAAGGGAGTCAGGCTAACTATAATAGTAGACGAAAGGTGGTTAGGCTAACCAAAATAGTAGACGAAAGGGAGTCAGGCTAACCAAAATAGTAGACGAAAGGGAGTCAGGCTAAATAAAATAGTAGACGAAACGGGGTCAGGCTAACCAAAATAGTAGACGAAACGGGGTCAGGCTAACCAAAACAGTAGACGAAAGGGAGTCAGGCTAAATAAAATAGTAGACGAAACGGGGTCAGGCTAACCAAAACAGTAGACGAAAGGGAAATCAGGCTAAATAAAATAGTAGACGAAAGGGAGTCAGGCTAACCAAAATAGTAGACGAAAGGGAAATCAGGCTAAATAAAATAGTAGACGAAAGGGAGTCAGGCTAAATAAAATAGTAGACGAAACGTGGTCAGGCTAACCAAAATAGTAGACAAAAGAGAGTCAGGCTAAATAAAATAGTAGACGAAAGGGAGTCAGGCTAAATAAAATAGTAGACGAAACGGGGTCAGGCTAACCAAAACAGTAGACGAAAGGGAAATCAGGCTAAATAAAATAGTAGACGAAACGGGGTCAGGCTAACCAAAATAGTAGACAAAAGGGAGTCAGGATAAATAAAATAGTAGACGAAAGGGAGTCAGGCTAAATAAAATAGTAGACGAAACGTGGTCAGGCTAACCAAAATAGTAGACAAAAGGGAGTCAGGCTAAATAAAATAGTAGACGAAAGGGAGTCAGGCTAAATAAAATAGTAGACGAAAGGGAGTCAGGCTAACCAAAATAGTAGACGATAGGGTGTCAGGCTAAATAAAATAGTAGACGAAAGGGAGTCAGGCTAACTATAATAGTAGACGAAAGGGAGTCAGGCTAACTATAATAGTAGACGAAAGGTGGTTAGGCTAACAAAAATAGTAGACGAAAGGGGGTCAGGCTATCCAAAATAGTAGATGAAAGGGAGTCAGGCTAAATAAAAGACGTAAGGCAGTTCGCAAAGCTTTTGATAGAAACCCAGATCCAGACAGACCCGATGATGCAATTCTACAGCTTTTAGAGATTTGTCTTAGTCGCAATGATTTCACATTTAATGGTAAAACATATCTACAAACCTCAGGTACAGCTATGGGCAAACGATTCGCCCCATCATACGCAAACCTTTTCATGGCAGAGTGGGAACGTGAGGTATTACCCCTTTGTCCATTTGACCCACTTTTCTATGGACGCTTCTTAGATGACATTTTCATAGTTTGGACTTACTCCATAGAACAATTTTGGCAATTTTTTGAAATCCTCAACAACCACCACCCGTCCATCAAACTAACAGCCAGTGTCAGTCACAAAAGCATAGACTTTCTCGATACTACTGTTTTTAAAGGTGATTCAATAGCAGAGACTAATAAATTAGATATCAAAGTATATTTCAAAGAAACCGACACTCATCAACTTTTGCATAAGAGCTCATTTCATCCAAAACATACATTTTCTGGAATAATTAAGTCACAAGTTTTACGATTTCACCGAATTTGCACAAGGTCTTCTGATTTCAACCAAGCCTGTACGATTGTTTTCTCAAAACTGAAAGAGCGTGGATACTCTAAACGATTTTTACGAAACATAAAAAATTCCACATTAGCACAGTTAGCAGCTAAAAATAGACTTTATGCCGAAGTGCCTCCAGGTTTAAGGAGTGCCCCATGTATGTCAACCAGATGCAAAACATGTCCCTTTATATCAGAAACGCATTATTTTCAAAGTAACTCTACGAATAAAAGATACCCGATCCAAGAGCACCTAACATGTGAAAACTCGAATGTAATATACTTAATTTCATGTAAAAAATGTCCCAAACAATATATCGGGGAAACGAAGAACAAATTACGCACTCGTTTTAATGCTCACAGATCAGATATTAAATTAAAAAAAGACAAGCCTGTTTCTAACCATTTCAATCTTGACGACCATTCACTTGACGATCTCACCCTAACTCCAATTGAGCGCATAGAAATCGACTTGCCCGAAGATGAAACTACCAAATTCCGTCAATCTAGAGAAGCCCATTGGATTGAGACATTGAATACAGCAAGACCCATAGGACTTAATATTCACCACAGTGTAGGCATAGCACCCTTTGTAGTTCCATTTAATACAACCAGTAATAAAGCAAGTAAGATAGTTCAAACCCATTATAAGAGTCTTCAAGAGAAATTTCCTCATGTCTATAAACAGAAAATGATAGTGGCATATTCAAATAATCAGAACTTAAATGACAACCTTGTTCATAGCAAACTAAAAATAATCTGTACTTAACAGGTACTATACTACTCGCCCATCGGGCGAGTTATTTTATTTTTTCTAATTTCAGATCAGAAGAGAAGAAAATCATCCAACAGATCCAGATCCCAATTCCTCAATAAGATATTTGTTCCACCCTAGGCCTGTACATTTGGGAGATTCAATCCCTCCCTTCCCCGAAATATAATAGTAGACGAAAGGGGGTTAGGCTAACAAAAATAGTAGACGAAAGGGGGTCAGGCTATCCAAAATAGTAGATGAAAGGGAGTCAGGCTAAATAAAAGACGTAAGGCAGTTCGCAAAGCTTTTGATAGAAACCCAGATCCAGACAGACCCGATGATGCAATTCTACAGCTTTTAGAGATTTGTCTTAGTCGCAATGATTTCACATTTAATGGTAAAACATATCTACAAAGTTTTACGATTTCACCGAATTTGCACAAGGTCTTCTGATTTCAACCAAGCCTGTACGATTGTTTTCTCAAAACTGAAAGAGCGTGGATACTCTAAACGATTTTTACGAAACATAAAAAATTCCACATTAGCACAGTTAGCAGCTAAAAATAGACTTTATGCCGAAGTGCCTCCAGGTTTAAGGAGTGCCCCATGTATGTCAACCAGATGCAAAACATGTCCCTTTATATCAGAAACGCATTATTTTCAAAGTAACTCTACGAATAAAAGATACCCGATCCAAGAGCACCTAACATGTGAAAACTCGAATGTAATATACTTAATTTCATGTAAAAAAATGTCCCAAACAATATATCGGGGAAACGAAGAACAAATTACGCACTCGTTTTAATGCTCACAGATCAGATATTAAATTAAAAAAAGACAAGCCTGTTTCTAACCATTTCAATCTTGACGACCATTCACTTGACGATCTCACCCTAACTCCAATTGAGCGCATAGAAATCGACTTGCCCGAAGATGAAACTACCAAATTCCGTCAATCTAGAGAAGCCCATTGGATTGAGACATTGAATACAGCAAGACCCATAGGACTTAATATTCACCACAGTGTAGGCATAGCACCCTTTGTAGTTCCATTTAATACAACCAGTAATAAAGCAAGTAAGATAGTTCAAACCCATTATAAGAGTCTTCAAGAGAAATTTCCTCATGTCTATAAACAGAAAATGATAGTGGCATATTCAAATAATCAGAACTTAAATGACAACCTTGTTCATAGCAAACTAAAAATAATCTGTACTTAACAGGTACTATACTACTCGCCCATCGGGCGAGTTATTTTATTTTTTCTAATTTCAGATCAGAAGAGAAGAAAATCATCCAACAGATCCAGATCCCAATTCCTCAATAAGATATTTGTTCCACCCTAGGCCTGTACATTTGGGAGATTCAATCCCTCCCTTCCCCGAAATATAATAGTAGACGAAAGGGGGTTAGGCTAACAAAAATAGTAGACGAAAGGGGGTCAGGCTATCCAAAATAGTAGATGAAAGGGAGTCAGGCTAAATAAAAGACGTAAGGCAGTTCGCAAAGCTTTTGATAGAAACCCAGATCCAGACAGACCCGATGATGCAATTCTACAGCTTTTAGAGATTTGTCTTAGTCGCAATGATTTCACATTTAATGGTAAAACATATCTACAAACCTCAGGTACAGCTATGGGCAAACGATTCGCCCCATCATACGCAAACCTTTTCATGGCAGAGTGGGAACGTGAGGTATTACCCCTTTGTCCATTTGACCCACTTTTCTATGGACGCTTCTTAGATGACATTTTCATAGTTTGGACTTACTCCATAGAACAATTTTGGCAATTTTTTGAAATCCTCAACAACCACCACCCGTCCATCAAACTAACAGCCAACGTCAGTCACAAAAGCACAGACTTTCTCGATACTACTGTTTTTAAAGGTGATTCAATAGCAGAGACTAATAAATTAGATATCAAAGTATATTTCAAAGAAACCGACACTCATCAACTTTTGCATAAGAGCTCATTTCATCCAAAACATACATTTTCTGGAATAATTAAGTCACAAGTTTTACGATTTCACCGAATTTGCACAAGGTCTTCTGATTTCAACTAAGCCTGTACGATTGTTTTCTCAAAACTGAAAGAGCGTGGATACTCTAAACGATTTTTACGAAACATAAAAAATTCCACATTAGCACAGTTAGCAGCTAAAAATAGACTTTATGCCGAAGTGCCTCCAGGTTTAAGGAGTGCCCCATGTATGTCAACCAGATGCAAAACATGTCCCTTTATATCAGAAACGCATTATTTTCTAAGTAACTCTACGAATAAAAGATACCCGATCCAAGAGCACCTTACATGTGAAAACTCGAATGTAATATACTTAATTTCATGTAAAAAATGTCCCAAACAATATATCGGGGAAACAAAGAACAAATTACGCACTCGTTTTAATGCCCACAGATCAGATATTAAATTAAAAAAAGACAAGCCTGTTTCTAACCATTTCAATCTTGACGATCATTCACTTGACGATCTCACCCTAACCCCAATTGAGCGCATAGAAGATGAAACTACCAAATTCCGTCAATCTAGAGAAGCCCATTGGATTGAGACATTGAATACAGCAAGACCCATAGGACTTAATATTCACCATAGTGTAGGCATAGCACCCTTTGTAGTTCCATTTAATACAACCAGTAATAAAGCAAGTAAGATAGTTCAAACCCATTATAAGAGTCTTCAAGAGAAATTTCCTCATGTCTATAAACAGAAAATGATAGTGGCATATTCAAAAAATCAGAACTTAAATGACAACCTTGTTCATAGCAAACTAAAAATAATCTGCACTTAACAGGTACTATACTACTCGCCCATCGGGCGAGTTATTTTATTTTTTCTAATTTCAGATCAGAAGAGAAGAAAATCATCCAACAGATCCAGATCCCAATTTCTCAATAAGATATTTGTTCCACCCTAGGCCTGTACATTTGGGAGATTCAATCCCTCCCTTCCCCGAAATATAATAGTAGACGAAAGGGAGTCAGGCTAACTATAATAGTAGACGAAAGGGAGTCAGGCTAACTATAATAGTAGACGAAAGGGGGTCAGGCTAACTATAATAGTAGACGAAAGGGGGTCAGTCTAACTATAATAGTAGACGAAAGGGGGTCAGCCTAACTATAATAGTAGACGAAAGGGAGTCAGGCTAACTATAATAGTAGACGAAAGGGGGTCAGCCTAACTATAAAAGTAGACGTAAGGGAGTCAGGCTAACTATAATAGTAGACGAAAGGGGGTCAGCCTAACTATAATAGTAGACGTAAGGGAGTCAGGCTAACTATAATAGTAGACGAAAGGGGGTCAGGCTAAATAAAATAGTAGACGAAAGGGGGTCAGCCTAACTATAATAGTAGACGAAAGGGGGTCAGGCTAAATAAAATAGTAGACGAAAGGGGGTCAGCCTAACTATAATAGTAGACGAAAGGGGGTCAGGCTAAATAAAATAGTAGACGAAAGGGGGTCAGCCTAACTATAATAGTAGACGTAAGGGAGTCAGGCTAACTATAATAGTAGACGAAAGGTGGTCAGGCTAACTATAATAGTAGACGAAAGGAGATCAGGCTAACTATAATAGTAGACGAAAGGGGGTCAGCCTAACTATAATAGTAGACGAAAGGGGGTCAGCCTAACTATAATAGTAGACGAAAGGGAGTCAGGCTAACTATAATAGTAGACGAAAGGGGGTCAGGCTAACTATAATAGTAGACGAAAGGGGGTCAGGCTAACTATAATAGTAGACGAAAGGGAGTCAGCCTAACTATAATAGTAGACGAAAGGTGGTCAGCCTAACTATAATAGTAGACGAAAGGTGGTCAGGCTAACTATAATAGTAGACGAAAGGGGGTCAGGCTAACTATAATAGTAGACGAAAGGGAGTCAGCCTAACTATAATAGTAGACGAAAGGGAGTCAGGCTAACTATAATAGTAGACGAAAGGTGGTCAGCCTAACTATAATAGTAGACGAAAGGGAGTCAGCCTAACTATAATAGTAGACGAAAGGGAGTCAGCCTAACTATAATAGTAGACGAAAGGGGGTCAGGCTAACTATAATAGTAGACGAAAGGTGGTCAGCCTAACTATAATAGTAGACGAAAGGGGGTCAGGCTAACTATAATAGTAGACGTAAGGGGGTCAGCCTAACTATAATAGTAGACGAAAGGTGGTCAGCCTAACTATAATAGTAGACGTAAGGGAGTCAGGCTAACTATAATAGTAGACGAAAGGTGGTCAGCCTAACTATAATAGTAGACGAAAGGGGGTCAGCCTAACTATAATAGTAGACGAAAGGGGGTCAGGCTAACTATAATAGTAGACGAAAGGGAGTCAGGCTAACTATAATAGTAGACGAAAGGAAGTCAGCCTAACTATAATAGTAGACGAAAGGGGGTCAGGCTAACTATAATAGTAGACGAAAGGGAGTCAGCCTAACTATAATAGTAGACGAAAGGGGGTCAGCCTAACTATAATAGTAGACGAAAGGGGGTCAGCCTAACTATAATAGTAGACGAAAGGTGGTCAGCCTAACTATAATAGTAGACGAAAGGGGGTCAGCCTAACTATAATAGTAGACGAAAGGGGGTCAGCCTAACTATAATAGTAGACGAAAGGTGGTCAGCCTAACTATAATAGTAGACGAAAGGGGGTCAGCCTAACTATAATAGTAGACGAAAGGTGGTCAGCCTAACTATAATAGTAGACGAAAGGTGGTCAGCCTAACTATAATAGTAGACGAAAGGTGGTCAGCCTAACTATAATAGTAGACGAAAGGGGGTCAGCCTAACTATAATAGTAGACGAAAGGGAGTCAGGCTAAATAAAATAGTAGACGAAAGGGGGTCAGCCTAACTATAATAGTAGACGTAAGGGAGTCAGGCTAACTATAATAGTAGACGAAAGGGGGTCAGCCTAACTATAATAGTAGACGAAAGGGGGTCAGCCTAACTATAATAGTAGACGAAAGGGAGTCAGGCTAACTATAATAGTAGACGAAAGGGGGTCAGGCTAACTATAATAGTAGACGAAAGGGGGTCAGGCTAACTATAATAGTAGACGAAAGGGGGTCAGGCTAACTATAATAGTAGACGAAAGGTGGTTAGGATATGAAAATAATATTACTATAAAAAGTATTTGAACAGCAGTTTCACCAAGTCAAAGAAGTTATCTTGATAAGAATTGTGAAGGGTGATAAAGCTTGAAGGATATGATTCAACAAAATAAATGTCATGTACCAGTCCTTATATCTTCAATATATCATAGTTGACCCAAATAAAGCGGTTTCATCGAGTTGAAAATACTGGACTTTGATGTTAAGGTTATTTCCTGCTTAGAAATCACTACAGTCCTGTTAAAAGACATGAAATAAGTTTTAAAAACATCTCAACTTGAACGTAGTTTTATGGTTTTAATTGCTGTACTACCTACACGTCCTCTAGTATCTGGTTCCTGGAGACGTCTATCTTAACGTATGTTTGCTACACAACTAACTATGTAGCTACTGATATGGTTGATGTGGTTTCTAGTGAGATACATTCAGTAGTTTACTTGATGTCATTTAAACATTGATTATTATATAAACTGTTTATTATGCAGAGGCTATATATACCTGACTTGGTTTTTCCTTATCTGTACCATAATCAGTCATGAATTCAACTACATCTTTCAAAAGACCCGAGTGCTTTGAAAGCCCCCATTCTCCTCATGCTGATTTCTTCCTAACAAGCTGGAAATCAGCATCCAAACCTTTCTAGAACTCTGATGAGAAAACAAAAGATATTCTTAGTGAAGAATTTTTGAATGATTTATAAAATATTGTGACTATAAAAGTGTCTAAGTAATGTAGTTATATTTCAGAGAATAGATCAGAAAGATAAAACAGAATATTTAGAGATTTTATAATATATTAAAAGCCCTTACTTTGTAACATGCAGGACAACTAGTTCCATCTTCATAAAGTGGATGTTCGACAAAATAGAGCAACCATCTAAATTTCACTCTGTCATTACAGCATTGTAAATATGCGAGACGTAGAAAATAAAAATTAATAAAATGTTATAGACCAGTCGGTAGATGTTGGGTTAGTCTTGTAAGTACAATCTATTGTTAACTTTTCAACTTTTCATAGAACAGTTTAATCAGACCAGTTGAAGTAGTAAACATCCTTTAAATCAAATACTTTGTATTTATAGTTCAATTTGCTTTTTGGCTTCTTACCTCTTGAGCAACATATGGTCTGTCACGCTTTGAAGCTTTTAACAAAAAACCCTTCACTGATAAATGATCTTCTATAAAAAGACCATACATCTATTTCATGAACTCAAAATGAAAGGCTAGTGAAGGCTTTTTGACGGTAGATGGCCAAAGATGTAAAGGTAGATTCTTCTTCACATGAACAAAACTCTAGACTTGTTTTATGCTGTCTGCCTGTAAAGGAAAATAACACATTGTAAGTATTCAAACAAGGTGGCACATAAAAGGCAATATACTCACACTGTAGAAAATTCCAGTATTTTGTTGCCTTTTTAAACAGCAATAACTAATAAAAATTGAAACCATATCAATAACCAAACAAACATCGTAAAAATCAAAAGCAAAGCCTTTAAACTCATTCTTTTTAAATGTGAGGCTTGTCACTTCTTTCACTAAAATTCATACAGTACCAAATTTTGACAACACCTAATTCATACATAATTCATACATACGATTTGTTTTTCTTTAGTTAACAAGCCAATTTTTGTTTCACAAAACCAATAGCTGAATGATAGTCATGTAAATATGTGAATGACAGACTCATACAAGATATTTCATAAAAATCTGAAACTTAGCAATAAGAGGATTAATTAAAAACTATAAATAATATACATCTTGTTAGAGGTCTCATATATATTAGAAATTATAATTTAATCATCATATATAATTACATTTACTATTTAGTTTTTTAACATGCATAAAAATATTGGAAAATTGACAAAAATTTAAAGATTAAAATTCACACTACCTTTTTTATCTACTATTGTAATGATCTTTGTATAAGTCCATTGGCAACTATGGCTCATTCTCCAAGAAGGACTCTCTAAGTCCGGTGCCTCTTTCGAGTATCTTGATATTGAAATGAAAATCAGTTGATGAAAGAGGGAAGTGCAAAACGAGCTTAGGACATGAGCTGGAATTTCTAATCACTTTTAAAATAATAACAAATAAATATTTGTTTGTTAATGATAATATTAATATCTTTACTGGGATGAAAACTGAGTTTGTTTATCAATAAATATTTGTTAATGATAATATTAATATCTTTACTGGGATGAAAACTGAGTTTGTTTATCAATAAATATTTGTTTGTTAATGATAATATTAATATCTTTACTGGGATGAAAACTGAGTTTGTTTATCAATAAATATTTGTTTGTTAATGATAATATTAATATCTTTACTGGGATGAAAACTGAGTTTGTTTATCAATAAATATTTGTTTGTTAATGATAATATTAATATCTTTACTGGGATGAAAACTGAGTTTGTTTATCAATAAATATTTGTTAATGATAATATTAATATCTTTACTGGGATGAAAACTGAGTTTGTTTATCAATAAATATTTGTTTGTTAATGATAATATTAATATCTTTACTGGGATGAAAACTGAGTTTGTTTATCAATAAATATTTGTTTGTTAATGATAAAATTAATATCTTTACTGGGATGAAAACTGAGTTTGTTTATTAATAAATATTTGTTTGTTAATGATAAAATTAATATCTTTACTGGGATGAAAACTGAGTTTGTTTATCAATAAATATTTGTTTGTTAATGATAATATTAATATCTTTACTGGGATGAAAACTGAGTTTGTTTATCAATAAATATTGTTTGTTAATGATAAAATTAATATCTTTACTGGGATGAAAACTGAGTTTGTTTATCAATAAATATTTGTTTGTTAATGATAATATTAATATCTTTACTGGGATGAAAACTGAGTTTGTTTATTAATAAATATTTGTTAATGATAATATTAATATCTTTACTGGGATGAAAACTGAGTTTGTTTATCAATAAATATTTGTTTGTTAATGATAATATTAATATCTTTACTGGGATGAAAACTGAGTTTGTTTATCAATAAATATTTGTTTGTTAATGATAATATTAATATTTTTACTGGGATGAAAACTGAGTTTGTTTATCAATAAATATTTGTTTGTTAATGATAAAATTAATATCTTTACTGGGATGAAAACTGAGTTTGTTTATCAATAAATATTTGTTTGTTAATGATAATATTAATATCTTTACTGGGATGAAAACTGAGTTTGTTTATCAATAAATATTTGTTTGTTAATGATAATATTAATATATTTACTGGGATGAAAACTGAGTTTGTTTATCAATAAATATTTGTTTGTTAATGATAATATTAATATATTTACTGGGATGAAAACTGAGTTTGTTTATCAATAAATATTTGTTTGTTAATGATAATATTAATATCTTTACTGGAATGAAAACTGAGTTTGTTTATCAATAAATATTTGTTTGTTAATGATAATATTAATATCTTTACTGGGATGAAAACTGAGTTTGTTTATCGGTTACTGACATACAATTAAAATTGCAAGAAGATACTGATGCAATCTTAAACTGGTGTTCCTTTAATGTCATGATTTTAAATGAAAATAAGACCAAATGTATGTTAATTACAACTTCTCAAAAAAGAAAATATTCATCAGATTTATCAATTGAACTTAATAATCAATTTATTGAACAAGTTGAAAACTTTAAATTACTAGGTGTTACTGTGAATCAAAATCTCTCATGGACTCCGCACGTAAAGTTCGTTGCTAAAATTTTAAATACTAAGTTATTTCAACTGCGACAGTTAAGAAAGATCATGCCTGAAAAATATAGATCTATTTTTTATAAATGTCACTTTCAACCATATTTGGATTATTGTTCAACTATTTGGGATTCGCACGACATTGCATCGGCCGATATTTTACACAGGCAACAAAAAATTGCTTTTAGATTAATTCTTGGTTCTAAGTATAATACTGATTTGTCACTGAATCTTAAAAGGCTTAATATTTTTGACATTAAAACCAGGCATAATTTTAATTCGTATAAATTTATGTATAAAATTCTGAACAACTTGTCTCCTTCCTACCTTTCAAGCCTCTTTAGCTATAAACAGACGCCTTATTCTAGCATAAATTCAAAACTTGTGGTGCAAAAACCACGAATCAATTTGATTAAACAAAGTATTAAATACAAAGGATCAATTTTATGGAATGGTCTAGACGAAAATATTAAATCAGCATCAGATTTTAAGACTTTTCGAAGGATGATTCTTGGTAATCTTTCATTAACATAAGCATACTTCCTGTTACACGGGTATTCTTTTCACCAACTATAGGATTACTTGCTGATGGCTATCTTAACAATTGTGTTTCTCCATGATTTAATGATTTAAGTAATTTATTAATTTTATTTTTCCCTTTCCCACAGGTATATCACCACCAACAATTCTATTTTGGCCTATCTTGAACCATTTTGAAAATCTAAATTACTACTGTCGGGGGATGAGTAAACATCCTTAAAGCTGGTCTTGAGCATGGACAAATCCTACCTCCCCCTCCATAGAAAATAAGAACATAAAATGGAGTAGGGTTGGGTAGCCCGCTCGCAGCACATGCACTGACGCTTTGGCAATTCTTTTTTCTTTTTTTTTCTTTTTTTTTTTTTTTTATATGTATGTTTTGATGTCTGATCGTCTCATGCAGATGTACTTGTCTATCCCTTGGTTTTTGTGGTCATGTACTTGATCGCAGAATGATGAATCTGTCCATTTTATACACATGTACTTGTGTATTTTAAAACTAATTGTACATTGAAATGATATATGGTTTTTGCTGTCATGTACTTGATCACCGGAAGATAAATCTGTCCATTATTTACACATGTAATTGTGTATTTGAAAATAAATTGTACGTTGAAATAATACGTGATTTTTTGCGGTCGTGTGCATGGCCGCGGGAACTATATATTACATCCATTTTATAAACAAATTGTAGGTTGAAAATCTGTCCATTCATGCACATGTACTTGTGTATTTTTAAACAAATTGTACGTGGAGTATTGTATATTTATTTGTGGTCATGTACTTGATCGCCGGAACATATATCTCTGTCCATTTGATACACATAAACTTGTGTATTTTTAGTATTTCAGACGAATTGTATATTGACATATTATGTATTTTCGATTTTATTTTCTTTTTTTTTTTCTTTTTTTTTTTTTTTTTTTTTTTTTTTTTTCCAATGTATTGCCCCATGGGCTGAATGTGAGACAGGACCATGTCCTTGTGTATTGGGCCTAATTCTGACCCATGTAAAATAAAGAGTTTATTATTATTATTATTAATAAATATTTGTTTGTAAATGATAATATTAATATCTTTACTGGGATGGAAACTGAGTTTGTTTATCAATAAATATTTGTTTGTTAATGATAATATTAATATCTTTACTGGGATGAAAACTGAGTTTGTTTATCAATAAATATTTGTTTGTTAATGATAATATTAATATCTTTACTGGGATGAACACTGAGTTTGTTTATCAATAAATATTTGTTTGTTAATGATAATATTAATATCTTTACTGGGATGAAAACTGAGTTTGTTTATCAATAAATATTTGTTTGTTAATGATAAAATTAATATCTTTACTGGGATGAAAACTGAGTTTGTTTATCAATAAATATTTGTTAATGATAATATTAATATCTTTACTGGGATGAAAACTGAGTTTGTGTATCAATAAATATTTGTTTGTTAATGATAATATTAATATCTTTACTGGGATGAAAACTGAGTTTGTTTATCAATAAATATTTGTTAATGATAATATTAATATCTTTACTGGGATGAAAACTGAGTTTGTTTATCAATAAATATTTGTTAATGATAATATTAATATCTTTACTGGGATGAAAACTGAGTTTGTTTATCAATAAATATTTGTTTGTTAATGATAATATTAATATCTTTACTGGGATGAAAACTGAGTTTGTTTATCAATAAATATTTGTTTGTTAATGATAATATTAATATCTTTACTGGGATGAAAACTGAGTTTGTTTATCAATAAATATTTGTTTGTTAATGATAAAATTAATATCTTTACTGGGATGAAAACTGAGTTTGTTTATCAATAAATATTTGTTTGTTAATGATAATATTAATATCTTTACTGGGATGAAAACTGAGTTTGTTTATCAATAAATATTTGTTTGTTAATGATAAAATTAATATCTTTACTGGGATGAAAACTGAGTTTGTTTATCAATAAATATTTGTTAATAAATAATATTAATATCTTTACTGGGATGAAAACTGAGTTTGTTTATCAATAAATATTTGTTTGTTAATGATAATATTAATATATATTTACTGGGATGAAAACTGAGTTTGTTTATCAATAAATATTTGTTTGTTAATGATAAAATTAATATCTTTACTGGGATGAAAACTGAGTTTGTTTATTAATAAATATTTGTTTGTTAATGATAATATTAATATCTTTACTGGGATGAAAACTGAGTTTGTTTATCAATAAATATTTGTTTGTTAATGATAAAATTAATATCTTTACTGGGATGACAACTGAGTTTGTTTATCAATAAATATTTGTTTGTTAATGATAATATTAATATATATTTACTGGGATGAAAACTGAGTTTGTTTATCAATAAATATTTGTTTGTTAATGATAATATTAATATCTTTACTGGGATGAAAACTGAGTTTGTTTATCAATAAATATTTGTTTGTTAATGATAAAATTAATATTTTTACTGGGATGACAACTGAGTTTGTTTATCAATAAATATTTGTTTGTTAATGATAATATTAATATCTTTACTGGGATGAAAACTGAGTTTGTTTATCAATAAATATTTGTTAATGATAATATTAATATCTTTACTGGGATGAAAACTGAGTTTGTTTATCAATAAATATTTGTTTGTTAATGATAATATTAATATCTTTACTGGGATGAAAACTGAGTTTGTTTATCAATAAATATTTGTTTGTTAATGATAAAATTAATATCTTTACTGGGATGAAAACTGAGTTTGTTTATCAATAAATATTTGTTTGTTAATGATAATATTAATATCTTTACTGGGATGAAAACTGAGTTTGTTTATCAATAAATATTTGTTTGTTAATGATAAAATTAATATCTTTACTGGGATGAAAACTGAGTTTGTTTATCAATAAATATTTGTTTGTTAATGATAATATTAATATCTTTACTGGGATGAAAACTGAGTTTGTTTATCAATAAATATTTGTTTGTTAATGATAATATTAATATCTTTACTGGGATGAAAACTGAGTTTGTTTATCAATAAATATTTGTTAATGATAATATTAATATATTTACTGGGATGAAAACTGAGTTTGTTTATCAATAAATATTTGTTTGTTAATGATAATATTAATATCTTTACTGGGATGAAAACTGAGTTTGTTTATCAATAAATATTTGTTTGTTAATGATAATATTAATATCTTTACTGGGATGAAAACTGAGTTTGTTTATCAATAAATATTTGTTTGTTAATGATAATATTAATATCTTTACTGGGATGAAAACTGAGTTTGTTTATCAATAAATATTTGTTAATGATAATATTAATATCTTTACTGGGATGAAAACTGAGTTTGTTTATCAATAAATATTTGTTAATGATAATATTAATATCTTTACTGGGATGAAAACTGAGTTTGTTTATCAATAAATATTTGTTAATGATAATATTAATATCTTTACTGGGATGAAAACTGAGTTTGTTTATCAATAAATATTTGTTTGTTAATGATAATATTAATATCTTTACTGGGATGAAAACTGAGTTTGTTTATCAATAAATATTTGTTTGTTAATGATAATATTAATATCTTTACTGGGATGAAAACTGAGTTTGTTTATCAATAAATATTTGTTTGTTAATGATAATATTAATATCTTTACTGGGATGAAAACTGAGTTTGTTTATCAATAAATATTTGTTTGTTAATGATAAAATTAATATCTTTACTGGGATGAAAACTGAGTTTGTTTATCAATAAATATTTGTTTGTTAATGATAATATTAATATCTTTACTGGGATGAAAACTGAGTTTGTTTATCAATAAATATTTGTTTGTTAATGATAAAATTAATATCTTTACTGGGATGAAAACTGAGTTTGTTTATCGATACATATTTGTTTGTTAATGATAATATTAATATATTTACTGGAATGAAAACTGAGTTTGTTTATCAATAAATATTTGTTTGTTAATGATAAAATTAATATCTTTACTAGGATGAAAACTGAGTTTGTTTATCAATAAATATTTGTTAATGATAATATTAATATATTTACTGGGATGAAAACTGAGTTTGTTTATCAATAAATATTTGTTTGTTAATGATAATATTAATATCTTTACTGGGATGAAAACTGAGTTTGTTTATCAATAAATATTTGTTTGTTAATGATAATATTAATATCTTTACTGGAATGAAAACTGAGTTTGTTTATCAATAAATATTTGTTTGTTAATGATAATATTAATATCTTTACTGGGATGAAAACCTAGTTTGTTTATCGATAAATATTCAATTTATTCACAGGCACTTGTTGACAGGATGGCCAATGACCCCATACTGACCCAAGACAGAATTACTGCCTAGGCCTTAGGTCTTTGTGGTACATGGTCTATACTTACCGACGGCAGTTCCTCAGCCTTTGTCGCGGGACCCCACACTAATTTCTTTCCCTATCTAGCCTATTTAGAAAGGGGGAGGGGGCATGGCAGGTAAGGCTATAACCGTAGGGTACTTGCAACAACGGCACGCCCAGTCCATCTATAAGAGTAAACATGAATATTGCAACTGGGGCCTAGCAGTAGGGGCAAACCCAGGTCAGCAACATTTCGAATGAAAAGCGGGCAGCTAATAAGCCAGACCTTTGGAAATGAACCTACCTTCGGGTTCGTTGAGTTCGCCACTAGCAGTGGTAGCATCCATCAGTAGGTCAACAGAACTAGGTCTAGACGTAGAGGATCCATCTTCCAAAAGCAAGTTGACGTCGGTAACTGCTGAACTAGAAATTCTACTTTCCGGATCATTTACTATCGGTCTAGGGCCATACTTTTCAGTGTATGTTCGGCCGATTTTTGCATTAAAAACATTTACAGATTTAAATCTTTTTGGTTTGCGGAACATTTTGACTACTCTGAGGAAGTTATTGTAGGCTAATACGTACGTGGCGGGAAAATTTGGCGCTAATTTTGTAACGCTCCTTCTGATTTGTCAGCATGACTTTCCTTTTTCATACATAACAAGCCTCTAGATCTGCTGTAAATTAATCGTTTAACTATTTGATTGGTCAGAATTGGAGACTTTTGATTGGTTTACGATAATATTTTGTTAGCAGATAATCAGGGCAAATAAAATATGTTACCATATAAAATATATGCTTTAACCTGTTATAAACAGCCTTATAAGTTTTATAATTTCCTGTTTCATTTCAGATGTCAGTATGCCCAGTGTACTTACGTACATTTAGAGAATCCTGAGGAGTCACTGGAATGTGTGTGTTGCAGAAAGGTTGAGAAATGAGAGGATGGTGTAGAAGAATGAGGGTCAACCTGGTCACTTTATTACACAGCATCCTGCTTTTCTTATGGTGTGTTTAGATCAAGGTGTGCTGGATGTTGTCTACAGCCATTACAAGCAGCACTATGGACAGCTGAACAAATCTCAAAATGAGTAATATTACATGATTGGGTGTATATTTAGAAAGATTCATTCATAATCAAGTTAAAAGCTCCATATGGAAGAAATTAACTTTAGGAAGCATAATGTTTATCCAATAACCTGTAATATTTAATTCAAAAACTTAATACCGAAAGTCAGTAATTATACTGAAAGAGCGATTCCTGATGATTTAAGAATGATTTTTTTCAACGCGTTTTTATACTAAAATTTCAAACCAATATCAGCTTACCAACAAGAGACACCCAAAGCTGATAAAATTCATGATTTTGAGAATCTTTGATATTCTAACAATAAAACTGCCCAACAAAATTCAGGTGGATATTTTAAGCAAAAAGTACACAATAAATTAAGCCAAAACGCTCGACTACAAGTTTAGAAAGCTTATGAAAAGTTTCCTTTTAACCTACAATCTCAAGAGAAGTTAAAGAGACGTGCACACATATATCACCCCACTTTCTATTTCTTTTTCTTTTCATAGTTGAATTGATTTCTAAGTTCAGGTTCAAGGACGTCTACTCTTTAAACATATTCTCTATAACTGTAAAAAACTGTACCTTTGGTTGTGGACACTTCCTCCAGCAATAAATGGTCTATTATCAATGCCCCTTTCCTTCAACATATATTCCGCAACTAACAGATTTTCCTTCCCTTTGTCTGATCTAACTCTCTCTGGTAAACCATAATTTTGTACTGCATTTAAAAAAGCATCCAATACAGTTGAGGCTCTGTTATCAGTGTTAACTTGAAGAAATACTGGTAACCTGGAATAGCCATCTATTCCCCCATGGATAACAAAACGCCACCTGAAATCTATGAAAATATATTCAACATACGCTCACTGGCAGCATTGAATTTGAATAATAAATTGAGCAAGAACTCAAAAAACATTCACTGAATATTGAAGTCAAGGGCAAAGACTCAAAAACTGTTCATGGAAAATCGTCAATATCAAACTTGACCACCATCTTATCTATTTCAATACTCAAGTTTCATCAAATCTATTGAACAATTGTGGCTTTTTTTTCATCCGCAAATATTTCTGACGCAGTTTTACTAAGTCAAGGGCAATAACTCAACAAGATGAATACACATACCAAGTTTCATTAAAATCAGACGAAAACTATTGCTTCTATTGCGTACACGAGTAAATGTTAACTTTTTTTCATTTAATAAAGGGCAATAACTCATAAACAGACATCTGAAATCGCACTGTTTAAGGACTTCTCCGAGATATTATCAAGATGAATGCACATACCAAGTTTCATTCAAATCGGATAAAAACTCTGGTCTGTATCGCGTACACAAGTATTTGTTGACGGGCGGACGCACGGACCGACGGACGGACAGGGGTGATGGCAATATATCTCCACATTTTCATGTGGGCGTATAAAAATGGGTATGCAAAAACCACCAAGGAAGGAAGAAAGATGATTTCTAAAAATAGAACTGACTAAATTCGTATACATAAAGCGAGTTATCTACCCTTGTCTGGGAGCAGGTTTCAATCATTTTATTCTCACGTGACTGTCACGTGAACATGTTTTTCAAAGAAGACTAATGCAATAATTCTTTTACAACGGAGAAGATGCTTCGTTTATTTGACTGATGTCAAGAGACCAGTGAAAGACGTTTCGTAACATATTCTCGACACAAAACTAAAAATGTCTTACTTCACTCAACACAAGTCATAATGGTTTATTCTTGATGAATAAACAACTTGTATTAAGTCATGTGTTATGTTGCTATTATATTGGATTTTGCTAAACGGTATTTGAGAATTGAAATGAATATTGTGTTTATTGTTCCATCATTAATTTTATAATCAGTTAATAATGGAACTTGTAAAATATCAATTATTTCTTAATTATTTAATATATTTTTTTTTCTTGTTGTTACTTCAGCATGGATGGATGTTGTCGGCATGTCATAACCACTCTGTTTGAAGTTCTTGATTACCTTCAAGACTATGGTAAAAGAAGTTGTACATCAGAGCCTTGTAAATGGGTGTGTCGTTGAAGTCAGTCAAACCAACTGGTCAAACCTATTCCGGTAACAGAGCTTAACACCTCAATCTTACAAACAACGTACCGGCAGCTATTTTATTTTTTAATATCATTGTACCATAATATGTTCATCAGAAAATATATAATCGACTTGACCGAAGATGAAACTACCAGATTCCGTCAATCTAGAGAAGCCCATTGGGTTCAGGCATTAAATACAGCAAGACCTATAACACTTAATATTCACCACAGTGTAGGCATAGCACCCTTTGTTGTTCCCTTCAATACAACCAGTAATAAAGCAAGCAAGATAGGTCATTCCTATTATAAGAGTCTTCAAGAGAAATTCCCCAATGTCTAAAAGCAGAAAATGATAGTGGCATATTCCACAAATCTGAACTTAAATGACAACCTTGTTCATAGCAAACTAAAAAATTCTGTACTTAACAGGTACTTAACTGAACTATCTGAGCACAAATCACTATCATTCAATCCTTGTCCACTACAGTGAGTTTTATCTGAACACTTTTCACCCACACTATTGTTTCAACATATTCAAATATTTACCTAAGCAGTACAGGGAGTTTTAGCCGCCATTAAGGATATCAACAAGAAGTAAGTTATATGGAGATGTTTTGGTAAGTATTATTTAGTAAAGGGTCGTTTTGTTTTATATTTACTCCTAAATCATTCTTTATGTAAAATATAAACCCCGAAAACCAAACCATTAATTTTTAAACGCCAAAACTAATTGAAGGGTTTATTATAAATAAAGCATATTATAGAAAGATTTTCTGGTGTAACTTTTGTTCATGTGTTTACTGACCCTTTTAAGTTTTAAAAACGTCGAGATTTAGTTTTGATATGTTTAAATTACGTTTATGGTTTTCATTTTTAAGTAAACAATTCTTATATTTTTTTCCATGTCAACACAATTGGAGTATAACAGGAAGACTACAAAGAAGATCCAGTGGATAATTCAAGCCAAAAATTGAGAAAAGAATTAGAGTGAACAGAATATTGAACAACAAACATCAATTGGGAATTGTAAGGTTTCTTTTATTTTAATTCTGTGAGGAATTTACTAATGGGATTTTTTAAAAGAAATATAATCTAATTTTTTTGAAGGTAAATTTAAGCTTTACAATTGCCGACATACATCAGAATTTGGATAGTATATTTTTATATTCAGTGATTTTAATTTCCAATTCCAGATGGAAACGACGTCATCTACATTAGTACCAACCAACTGTTTTAGCCAAGATCTTTTGAACTTAAAATTTATCATATGAGAAAACAGAATTCTAGAAAGTAAACAGAATTCCAGAACGAAGAGAACTAGAGTCAGGTAAGAAGTGATATTCTTTAATTTTTAAATAATAACACAATATACATATTCCAAACCAATAAATTGATTTGATACTGAATTTTTCAGTATTATCAATCATTGATAAAACATTATACACTCACATCAGTACTGAAAAATTTGCACTAAAAATCGTTATACAATATACTTTATAATGCTAATGCCTGTGTCAGTACTTCAGGGAGTTGTCTCGGTGTCAGTTTTAAACCTCAAATACCTAAAGCACAATTTCTACATCAAGACAGACAGACAGGAATGTATTTGTGGTTCTACTACTACTACTTGCTAAAATGGCCCTTATAAACAATTGTTACAAGCATACTCGATTCTATTTCAGCCAGAATTTGTAAATTTCAAATGACTTTCATAAGGAACTTATAGGCAGAAAATAAGCCATGTTTTGATATGTCCAACTTTTCCTTCTAAGAGCTTATAATCTTCTTAAGAAGAACGTTTGTAGCTTCCATGATTATTATTATAATTTATTTCCTACCTTCACAATTTTATTCTGTTATACATAATCAACAGGTCGCGTATTTTAATAACTTAACGTAGTAAAAGATTAGGTCATGTGGCTTGAGCACTGCCTCTTGTCTGTAAGACATCTAAGATATAAGTTAACAAAACTAGTTTCAAAGTAGTTTTCTTCCATTTCCAGATTCTCAGTTATACCATAGTTTTCTAAGTAACTTACATAGTTTGGCATGTTAATACAATAGTTGTGAATGTTAATACAATAGTTTTGAAAGTTAATATCATATGGAGGTTAATACCATAGTTTTCTAAGTAAAAAAATAGTTTGTGAAGCAAATACAATAGTTTTGTAAGTTAATACAATAGTTGTGAATGTTAATACAATAGTTTTGAAAGCTAATATCAAAGGAAGTTAATACCATAGTTTTCTAAGTAAAAAAATAGTTTGTGAAGCAAATACAATAGTTTTGTAAGTTAATACAATAGTTGTGCATGTTAATACAATAGTTGTGCATGTTAATACAATAGTTTTGTAAGTTAATACCATAATTTTCTAAGTAAATATTATAGTTTATCTGCTGAAATCATCGTTTTCTAGTTTGACTCCATAGTTTCTCAGTTGACTCTTTAGTTTCTCAGTTGACTCTTTAGTTTCTCAGTTGACTCGTTTGTTTCTCAGTTGATACCATAGTTTCAAGAATTTCCCGTTTTGAATCAGTTGAAATGTAATTTTCATATAAAAGTTCTTATTTAAGCTCTTAAATAATGCTTTCTAGAAATTAGAAATGAGTAACTCTTGCTTTTAAAATGGACTGGGTTGCTGGTGAATTCTTACAATTTGGTTTTGGAAAATAATCTGTGTAAAACATTGTAAGCAAAATTATTTATTTAGCTAAAATTTATGAAAACTTCACATCAAAATCTAGCCAAATGTGTCCCTGAACATATTTAAAATTTGTAACTTAAAAAATCCAATAGTTAATTTAATTATTTAAAAGTTTACGTAAACATCTTAGATCTATATTGTTTTTGTTAGGCGTAAGAAATCTACTGAACAGATTTAAGCGAAATAAACGTGTAATTAAAAATACTTTCCATTTATCATTAACCCTTTTAAAACAAATTAATTTTGATCGAGTAGATACAATTAAGTAGGATGTTCAAGAAATATATTGGTTTTTATTACATATTACCCCTTCTAATATATCTTGTACTTACGACATATTTTTTGTAGTCTGTCGTCCCTGTGATAGAATGGAATGAAAATAAAGAGGATAGTTTTGTCTTGAAGAATTTCAATTTATTTCAGGATTAAAAAGAGATTTTATGTTATTGAGCTGACTGTATCTAAGAATCATACCTTTAGAACTGAATAGGTTTAGATGTAGTTGACGTTTAGCTTTAGGAGAAAGTATTGCACAATCCTAATTTAATCACAATTAAACAAAAACTGATTAATTAGCATCATTGCTGATAAACAGAGTTTTGAAAATAAATGTAACCAAAAATATACCTTTGATCATTGATCACGAAGGGAAGAAAGTAGATTCTGGTTGAGATTAAACCAGGCAGGTGTGTGGACTAGGTCTTATTCTACGATATCTAGGACAGTCTATAAGGATCATAAAATAACAAAGAAGCCAAAACAGGCATAGGAGCTAAGTCAACAAGCTCCGGATCTTGGTATCCAGAGATGGTCCATAAGACCTCCTGGCCTTGATCTTTGAAGAAAGCAACATTGTCTATTGCTAGTAAGCAATTGGTTCTACTACCAAGGACTTGGTCCTAAAAGCTGTACATCACCCTAAAAGTTCTGCCTTTAACGCAGTCCTGAAAGCTGAGCTACTTCAAATCCTAGTTGACCCCATCTAATCCCTCTGTATTCGTGTTCGAAATGAAAATTATAATCACCAAGTTGTTATTAGAAGTCCTTTTCTAAATTTCCAGAATGAAATAGACAGGACTGGCAACTTGGTTTATATCTTGAATGTCTTCCCTTCATTTGGTTACAAATTATCTTTAAAAATATATATCATTTAAATTGGCGATAAGAATAATAAATGTTGTTACGGTATTAACAAGGGGCTTGATGATCCATGAACATAAGTTACATAAGTTTTTAAAATAGTTTTGGCGTATAACAATTAATGGTAGGCTTTTTTAAGTTACAAGATTCAGATAAGTCCAGGGACGCATTTCTGTAGGTTTTGGTACATGGTATTCATAAATTGAAGCAAACAATTGTTCGACCTACGAAAAAAAATAAATAAATATTAATTCTGAATATTGAGATTTTTACTACCTTCTTATGATGATGAATTTACAATAAACGATCTTTGCTCAATACCATTAATTCGGCCAAGGTTTTGAACAATGTTAGCACTAAACCATTTACTCCTTGTTTATTCAAAGCTTAGTGAGAACCACGAAGTGAGCAAAAAACCCATTGATTCAGCAGTGTTCTAATATTCTAGTAAACCATTTCTAAGATCAGTGTGACAAGTGGTCTATATCAGTAATGAAGTATTAGGTAAAGGTGCTCCAGTAAATCGACTTTTATAATAGCAGACATTATTATACACAGTTGCTATTACTATAATTATTGTAAGTTTGCTCCACATTGATATTATCCGTCCTTAGTATATCTCAAGGCTGCATGTAAATTGAGGAGGTGGTGTAACAAATTACACATGTGTTCATTTGGGTACAATTCATAAATAATGGTCAGTTTACAGTCAGGCACATTTATGTCCAATTTAAAACATTTAGACGAGGGATTTACTGTTGTTTTGATGTAGACAGATACTTTCAGTTTAGTCCGAAGTGCTAATACACTGTAGACTGTTTGTTCACGTCTGGGTTCGATTCATAATTATATCCAACAAATAAATTAATTTATTGTACACACTTCGTCCGACAAAGAATAACAACAAGTTGACAAAACAGAGACACCTTATTTTTTAGTGCTAAAACACTCTATACTAAGATAGTGTCTCTATACTGAGGCCTACATGTAAACTATTTATGTATTTCTTTAATATATGGATTCTTTTAATTTTTATTTTGTCTGCTTAAAATTTCTGTATAAAATAGAAATAAACCAAATGTGAATGGACAACAATGTTTTGAACTTGCAATCAAAGCTGCTGGTGAGCGTATGTCACCTTGCTATGCAAGGCTATCTTAAATTTTGGCATATAAAACACGCATTCGATGATTCCATAATATACTATACTACCTCCAACCATCCAGCACAAACTAAATCTTGTAACATCTCAACCCTCACTACTCAAGCCCCATACACACATACAGACCATTACATCTATACTACCTCCAACCATCCAGCCCAAACTAAATCCTGTAACATCTCAACCCTTACTACTCAAGACCCATACACACATACAGACCATTACATCTATACTACCTCCAACCATCCAGTACAAACTAAATCCTGTAACATCTCAACCCTGACTACTCAAAATCCATACACACATAAAGACCATTACATCTATACTACCTCCAACCATCCAGTACAAACTAAATCCTGTAATATCTCAACCCTCACTACTCAAGACCCATACACACATACAGACCATTACATCTATACTACCTCCAACCATCCAGCACAAACTAAATCCTGTAACATCTCAACCCTCACTACTCAAGACCCATACACACATACAGACCATTACATCTATACTATCTCCAACCATCCAGTACAAACTAAATCCTGTAACATCTCAACCCTCACTACTCAAGACCCATACACACATACAGACCATTACATCTATACTACCTCCAACCATCCAGCACAAACTAAATCCTGTAACATCTCAACCCTTACTACTCAAGACCCATACACACATACAGACCATTACATCTATACTACCTCCAACCATCCAGTCCAAACTAAATCCTGTAACATCTCAACCCTCACTACTCAAGACCCATACACACATACAGACCATTACATCTATACTACCTCCAACCATCCAGCACAAACTAAATCCTGTAACATCTCAACCCTTACTACTCAAGACCCATACACACATACAGACCATTACATCTATACTACCTCCAACCATCCAGCACAAACTAAATCCTGTAACATCTCAACCCTTACTACTCAAGACCCATACACACATACAGACCATTACATCTATACTACCTCCAACCATCCAGTACAAACTAAATCCTGTAACATCTCAACCCTCACTACTCAAGATCCATACACACATACAGACCATTACATCTATACTATCTCCAACCATCCAGCACAAACTAAATCCTGTAACATCTCAACCCTCACTACTCAAGACCCATACACACACACAGAGCATTACATCTATACTATCTCCAACCATCCAGCACAAACTAAATCCTGTAACATCTCAACCCTCACTACTCAAGACCCATACACACATACAGACCATTACATCTATACTACCTCCAACCATCCAGCCTAAACTAAATCCTGTAACATCTCAACCCTTACTACTCAAGTCCCATACACACATACAGACCATTACATCTATACTACCTCCAACCATCCAGTCCAAACTAAATCCTGTAACATCTCAACTCTCACCACTCAAGACCCATACACACAAACAGACCATTACATCTATACTATCTCCAACCATCCAGCACAAACTAAATCCTGTAACATCTCAACCCTCACTACTCAAGACCCATACACACATACAGACCATTACATCTATACTATCTCCAACCATCCAGCACAAACTAAATCCTGTAACATCTCAACCCTCACTACTCAAGACCCATACACACATACAGACCATTACATCTATACTATCTCCAACCATCCAGTACAAACTAAATTCTGTAACATCTCAACCCTGACTACTCAAAATCCATACACACATAAAGACCATTACATCTATACTACCTCCAACCATCCAGTACAAACTAAATCCTGTAATATCTCAACCCGCACTACTCAAGACCCATACACACATACAGACCATTACATCTATACTACCTCCAACCATCCAGTACAAACTAAATCCTGTAACATCTCAACCCTCACTACTCAAGACCCATACACACATACAGACCATTACATCTATACTACCTCCAACCATCCAGTACAAACTAAATCCTGTAATATCTCAACCCTTACTACTCAAGATCCATACACACATACAGACCATTACATCTATACTACCTCCAACCATCCAGTACAAACTAAATCCTGTAACATCTCAACCCTCACTACTCAAGACCCATACACACATACAGACCATTACATCTATACTACCTCCAACCATCCAGTACAAACTAAATCCTGTAACATCTCAACCCTTACTACTCAAGACCCATACGTACATACAGACCATTACATCTATACTACCTCCAACCATCCAGTACAAACTAAATCCTGTAACATCTCAACCCTCACTACTCAAGACCCATACACACATACAGACTATTACATCTATACTACCTCCAACCATCCAGCCCAAACTAAATCCTGTAACATCTCAACCCTCACTACTCAAGACCCATACACACATACAGACTATTACATCTATACTACCTCCAACCATCCAGCCCAAACTAAATCCTGTAACATCTCAACCCTCACTACTCAAGACCCATACACACATACAGACCATTACATCTATACTACCTCCAACCATCCAGCACAAACTAAATCCTGTAACATCTCAACCCTCACTACTCAAGACCCATACACACATACAGACTATTACATCTATACTACCTCCAACCATCCAGCCCAAACTAAATCCTGTAACATCTCAACCCTTACTACTCAAGAACCATACTTACATACAGACCATTACATCTATACTACCCCCAACCATCTAGCCTAAACTTAATCCTGTAACATCTCAACCCTTAATACTCAAGACTGATACACACATACAGACCATTACATCTATACTTCCTCCAACCATGTAGCCCAAACTAAATCCTGTAACATCTCAACCCTCACTACTCAAGAACCATACTTACATACAGACCATTACATCTATACTACCCCCAACCATCTAGCCTAAACTTAATCCTGTAACATCTCAACCCTTAATACTCAAGACTGATACACACATACAGACCATTACATCTATACTTCCTCCAACCATGTAGCCCAAACTAAATCCTGTAACATCTCAACCCTCACTACTCAAGAACCATACTTACATACAGACCATTACATCTATACTACCCCCAACCATCCAGCACAAACTAAATCCAGTAACATCTCAACCCTTACTACTCAAGACCCATACACACATACAGACCATTACATCTTTACTACCCCCAACCATCCAGCACAAACTGAATCTTGTAATATCTCAACCCTCACTACTCAAGACCCAGACACACAAACAGACCATTACATCTATACTACCTCCAACCATCCAGCACAAACTAAATCCTGTAACATCTCAACCCTCACTACTCAAGACCCATACACACATACAGACCATTACATCTATACTACCTCCAACCATCCAGCACAAACTAAATCCTGTAACATCTCAACACTCACTACTCAAGACCCATACACACATACAGACCATTACATCTATACTACCTCCAACCATCCAGCACAAACTAAATCCTGTAACATCTCAACCCTTACTACTCAAGACCCATACACACATACAGACCATTACATCTATACTACCTCCAACCATCCAGCACAAACTAAATCCTGTAACATCTCAACCCTCACTACTCAAGACCCATACACACATACAGACCATTACATCTATACTACCTCCAACCATCCAGCCCAAACTAAATCCTGTAACATCTCAACCCTCACTACTCAAGATCCATACACACATACAGACCATTACATCTATACTACCTCCAACCATCCAGCCCAAACTAAATCCTGTAACATCTCAACCCTCACTACTCAAGACCCATACACATACAGACCATTACATCTATACTACCTCCAACCATCCAGCCCAAACTGAATCTTGTAACATCTCAACCCTTACTACTCAAGATCCATACACACATACAGACCATTACATCTATACTACCTCCAACCATCTAGTACAAACTAAATCCTGTAACATCTCAACCCTTACTACTCAAGACCCATACACACACACATACAGACCATTACATCTATACTACCTCCAACCATCTAGCACAAACTAAATCCTGTAACATCTCAACCCTTACTACTCAAGATCCATACACACATACAGACCATTACATCTATACTACCTCCAACCATCTAGCACAAACTAAATCCTGTAACATCTCAACCCTTACTACTCAAGACCCATACACAAATACAGACTATTACATCTATACTACCTCCAACCATCCAGCACAAACTAAATCCTGTAACATCTCAACCCTCACTACTCAAGACCCATACACACATACAGACTATTACATCTATACTACCTCCAACCATCCAGTACAAACTAAATCCTGTAACATCTCAACCCTCACTACTCAAGACCCATACACACATACAGACCATTACATCTATACTTCCTCCAACCATCCAGCCCAAACTAAATCCTGTAACATCTCAACCCTCACTACTCAAGACCCGTACACACATACAGACCATTACATCTATAATACCTCCAACCATACAGTACAAACTGAATCTTGTAACATCTCAACCCTTACTACTCAAGATCCATACACACATGCAGACCATTACATCTATACTACCCCCAACCATCCAGTACAAATTGAATCTTGTAACATCTCAACCCTTACTACTCAAGCCCCATACACACATACAGACCATTACATCTATACTACCTCCAACCATCCAGTACAAACTGAATCTTGTAACATCTCAACCCTTACTACTCAAGATCCATACACACATGCAGACCATTACATCTATACTACCCCCAACCATCCAGTACAAACTGAATCTTGTAACATCTCAACCCTTACTACTCAAGATCCTTACACACAAACAGACCATTACATCTATACTACCTCCAACCATCTAGCCCCAACTAAATCCTGTAATATCTCAACCCTTACTACTCAAGATCCATACACACATACAGACCATTACATCTATACTACCCCCAACCATCCAGTACAAATTGAATCTTGTAACATCTCAACCCTTACTACTCAAGCCCCATACACACATACAGACCATTACATCTATACTACCTCCAACCATCCAGCACAAACTAAATCCTGTAACATCTCAACCCTTACTACTCAAGACCCATACACACATACAGACCATTACATCTATACTACCTCCAACCATCCAGCACAAACTAAATCCTGTAACATCTCAACCCTTACTACTCAAGATCCATACACACATACAGACCATTACATCTATACTACCTCCAACCATCCAGCCCAAACTAAATCTTGTAACATCTCAACCCTCACTACTCAAGATCCATACACACATACAGACCATTACATCTATACTACCTCCAACCATCCAGCCCAAACTAAATCCTGTAACATCTCAACCCTTACTACTCAAGATCCATACACACATACAGACCATTACATCTATACTACCTCCAACCATCCAGCCCAAACTAAATCCTGTAAAATCTCAACCCTTACTACTCAAGATCCATACACACATACAGACCATTACATCTATACTACCTCCAACCATCCAGCCCAAACTAAATCCTGTAACATCTCAACCCTTACTACTCAAGATCCATACACACATACAGACCATTACATCTATACTACCTCCAACCATCCAGCCCAAACTAAATCCTGTAATATCTCAACCCTTACTACTCAAGATCCATACTCACATACAGACCATTACATCTATACTATCTCCAACCATCCAGTACAAACTAAATCCTGTAACATCTCAACCCTCACTACTCAAGACCCATACACACATACAGACCATTACATCTATACTACCTCCAACCATCCAGTACAAACTAAATCCTGTAACATCTCAACCCTCACTACTCAAGACCCATACACACAAACAGATCACTACATCTATACTACCTCCAACAATCCAGCCAAAACCAAATCCTGTAATATCGTAACCCTCTACACATGTATTTCTGATGATCGACTTGTTACATATTAAATCCTTGCTAATCAGTCCTATAGGCTATTTGTAATGAGTTTTCGTAGAAACACTACAGTATAAAAGATATATTAAGTTTTATCACAGTTTAATTGATAGTTAAAATAAATGTATTAAATATGACAGTGCCAAGGGGCGTAGGAGGCTCCGAAAAACTTGTGGGGGAGGGGGTAATTTATTTAGTATGATTCGCGATGTCGCAAGCGCTGGTAACTCGACTAACAATGTTATAATCGATTTAAATATAGTCCAACGCAACAAGCGATGAGGTTATTGTGACCTATCAGTAATCTAAACTTGATAATATTTAACTGACCTATATTTATATACAGTGAAACCTCGTTATTTCGACATCGATAATCTCGATGTTCCGTTTAACTCGAGGTCCTTGCGCGGTCCCGGCAATATCGGGGCTAATAAAATACGGTATTATATTTCAATACATACATAGAAACCAGCATAGAAACCAGATTTAAATATAGACCAACACAACAAGTGATGAGGTCATTGTGACCTATCAGTAATCTAAACTTGATAATATTTTAACTGACCTATTGAAAATTTCAAACTGAATCTGGAGACCAATTTTAGATTCCCATTTACAAATTTTAGTTTCAATTGAGAAAATAAAAGAGCTTGAAGAATTGTGTAAAGATGTGAAAGTTGAAAAACCATCAGTGGTTCAGTATCTTGATTGGGTATAAAAAGGATTTTAGTGTAAATATTGACATGTTAGGATCCACGGTGTTAAAACAAGATCACATAGCCAAACTACACAAGTCCACGGTGTTAAAACAAGATCACATACCCAAACTACACAAGTCCACAGTGTTAAAACAAGATCACATACCCAAACTACACAAGTCCACAGTGTTAAAACAAGATCACATACCCAAACTACACAAGTCCACAGTGTTAAAACAAGATCACATACCCAAACTACACAAGTCCACAGTGTTAAAACAAGATCACATACCCAAACTACACAAGTCCACGGTGTTAAAACAAGATCACATACCCAAACTACACAAGTCCACAGTGTTAAAACAAGATCACATACCCAAACTACACAAGTCCACAGTGTTAAAACAAGATCACATACCCAAACTACACAAGTCCACAGTGTTAAAACAAGATCACATACCCAAACTACACAAGTCCACAGTGTTAAAACAAGATCACATACCCAAACTACACAAGTCCACGGTGTTAAAACAAGATCACATACCCAAACTACACAAGTCCACGGTGTTAAAACAAGATCACATACCCAAACTACACAAGTCCACAGTGTTAAAACATGATCACATACCCAAACTATACAAGTCCACGGTGTTAAAACAAGATCACATACCCAAACTATACAAGTCCACAGTGTTAAAACATGATCACATACCCAAACTATACAAGTCCACGGTGTTAAAACAAGATCACATACCCAAACTATACAAGTCCACGGTGTTAAAACAAGATCACATACCCAAACTACACAAGTCCACGGTGTTAAAACAAGATCACATACCCAAACTACACAAGTCCACAGTGTTAAAACATGATCACATACCCAAACTTCACAAGTCCACCGTGTTAAAACAAGATCACATACCCAAACTACACAAGTCCACAGTGTTAAAACAAGATCACATACCCAAACTACACAAGTCCACCGTGTTAAAACAAGATCACATACCCAAACTACACAAGTCCACGGTGTTAAAACAAGATATTAAGAAGGAGGGTGAAGAGTATTACAGTCAAGACAAGTTTAGTTACAGTAACTTGGTATGGAGTTGTGGTGTATGGAGGAAGTGTGATTGTTATTTACATATTGATATTAAACTATTACCAGATGACAATCCTAGATTAAACTATTGTATTATTGATGGTACAATCAGTGTATTGAATATTTATAACGACAGTAAAACTATAACTAAACATTTAGTAACAAGAGAGTAGAGAGAGGATACGGTGTTCGTTGGTTGGAATCTATCACCTGGTCTCAACTGACTGATAAAAATAATAGATATTTAAATTCTGACAATCAGTTTGTTGTCCAACTAGATATTACACAGACCAGAGATATATCATTTGTATAAAGTTTATTTCACAATTCAATCTGTTATACCTTGGTCAATCTACAATCTTTATATTTATATATTTCTGTAACTTTGTATTTTATTGTAAATATTTGTAATTATATATGTATGATGATATTTTTGAGAATTAAGATATTTGACCTTTGTTGAAATTATTTAGATTCAAGCTAAGATGATAGGTTGGTTTCAAGTAAATTGTCTGTAGACCGATTCTGATTTATCGATAGAACTCATTAATATTCATGAGATAGAACATGAATATGTAAATTCAGCAGGTTGATGATTGGGGTATATTTACTAAAACAGTGAAAGATTTAATCTATTGTTTTGGCCTTGAGGACATGTTTGTAATGAATAAGAGACAGTTTTTGTGAATGTGCAACAAATCTATAATAATTCTATAAATCTAAAATAAAACATGAGTAGATTTCTGGATTATTAAGAAATAGTCCTGGTGAAAAGTTTTTTTAAAAAGTTAATTTGAATCTGATTGGTCTATTTTAAATTTAACTTTCTAAAAAATCTGGACTTAATCTTAGTTAAGTTTTCAGTGTACATATATTAGATAGAGTTATTACAGACAGAGTTATTCCCCTTGAAGTTATAGTCACTTTTCTTTACTCTCTGTGCTGTGTGTTTGTATTGCATGAGATCATCGGCATATTCCAAAAATCAGAACTTGGGCGGGTTATTTTTTTCTAATTTCAGATCAGAAGAGAAGCAAAATCATCCAACAGATCCAGATCCCCATTTCTCAATAAAATATTTGTTCCACCCTAGGTCTGTACATCTGGGAGAATCAATCCCTTCCTTCCCAGAAATTTAATTAAAATTCAAGAAAAATCTTTCATCATTTACCGATAATTTTGGTCAACCTCTCAGACAAATTGGCTACCATTATAAATGTGGGCGTATTACGATGGACATCGCTCTTTAAACTGTCTTCTTCCATACAGTCTGTTTCATTGTCTCAAATATCAAACCCAGCACATACAGTGTTTATTCTGATTGGATCAAAATTCAAACAAACCAATTAAAAGTTCAGAATTTCAAACCAGCAAAATCTGAACTGAACTATCTGAGCACAAATCACTACCATTCAATCCTTGTCCACTACAGTGAGCTTTATCTGAACACTTTTCACCCACACTATTGTTTCAACATATTCTAATCTTTACAATAAGCAGTACAGGGAGTTTTAGCCACCATTATGGATATCAGCAAGAAATAAGTTATATGGAGATGTTTTGGTAAGTATTATTTAGTAAAGGGTCGTTTTGTTTTATATTTACTCCTAAATCATTCTTTATGTAAAATATAAACCCCGAAAACCAAACCATTAATTTTTAAACGCCAAAACTAATTGAAGGGTTTATTATAAATAAAGCATATTATAGAAAGATTTTCAGGTGTAACTTTTGTTCATGTGTTTACTGACCCTTTTAAGTTTTAAAAACGTCGAGATATAGTTTTTATATGTTTAAATTACGTTTATGATTTTCATTTTTAAGTAAACAATTCTTGCATTTGTTTCCATGTCAACACAATTGGAGTATAACAGGAAGACTACAAAGAAGATCCAGTGGATAATTCAAGCCAAAAATTGAGAAAAGAATTAGAATGGACAGAAAAATGAACAACAAACATCAATTGGGAATTGTAAGTTTTCTTTTATTTTCATTCTATGAGGAATTTACTAATGGGATTTTTAAAAAGAAATATAATCTAATTTTTTTGAAGGAAAATTTAAGCTTTACAATTGCCGACATACATCAGAACCCCCAGTGATTTTAATTTCAATTCCAGATAGAAACGACGCCATCTACATTAGTACCAACCAACTGTTTTAGCCAAGATCTTTTGAACGTAAAATTTATCATCTGACAAAACAGAATTCTAGAAAGTAAACAGAATTCCAGAACGTAGAGCACTAGAGTCAAGTAAGAAGTGATATTCTTTAATTTTTAAATAATAACACAATATACATATTCCAAACCAATAAATTGATTTGATAGTGGATTTTTCAGTATTGTCAATCATTGAAAAAACATTATACACTCACATCAGTACTGAAAAATTTGCACAAAAAATCGTTATACAATATACTTTATAATGCTAATGCCTGTGTCAGTACTTCAGGGAGTTGTCTCGGTGTCAGTTTTAAACCTCAAATACCTAAAGCACAATTTCTACATCCAGACAGACAGACAGGAATGTATTTGTGGTACTACTACTACTACTTGTTAAAATGGCCCTTACTTACAATCGTTACAAGCATGCTCGATTCTATTTCAGCCAGAATTCGTAAATTTCAAATGACTTTCATAAGGAACTTATAGGCAGAAAATAAGCCATATTTTGATATGTCCAACTTTTCCTTCTAAGAGCTTATAATTTTCTTAAGAAGAACGTTTGTAGCTTCCATGATTATTATTATAATTTATTTCCTACGTAACCTTCACAATTTTATTCTGTTATACATAATCAACAGGTCGCGTATTTTAATAACTTAACGTAGTTAAAGATTAGGTCATGTGGCTTGAGCACTGCCTCTTGTCTGTAAGACATCTAAGATATAAGTTAACAAAACTAGTTTCAGAGTAGTTTTCTTCCATTTCCAGATTCTCAGTTATACCATAGTTTTCTAAGTAACTAACATTGTTTGTGAAGCAAATACAATAGTTGTGCATGTAAATACAATAGTTTTGAAAGCTAATACCATAGTTTTATAGTATTATATATTCAGTTTAGTTTCCCAGTTGACTCTTTAGTTTCTCAGTCGACTCTTGAGTTTCTCAGTTGACTCTTTAGTTTCTCAGTTGACTCTTTAGTTTCTCAGTTGACTCTTTTGTTTCTCAGTTGATACCATAGTTTCAAGAATTTCCCGTTTTGAATCAGTTGAAATGTAATTTTCATATAAAAGTTCTTATTTTAGCTCTTAAATAATGCTTTCTAGAAATTAGAGATGAGTAACTCTTGCTTTTAAAATGGACTGGGTTGCTGGTGAATTATTATTATTATTATACAACATACAAAAATCTATAACAATAATTACAGTACAGTAAAATACAATAAAAGTTGATAATTTAAGAGTAGGCTTATAATAAAATAAATTAATAAAACTAGATAAAATAAATTGAATAATAAAAATATAAAACTTAATTATTAAAAGCTTGATTAAAAAGATGAGTTTTGAGGTTTTTCTTAAAAGCAATAAAAGATGTACATGTACGAAGTATAAAAGGTAGTTTATTCCATA
The DNA here is from genome assembly GCA_030562195.1 of Nipponacmea schrenckii. Lineage (NCBI taxonomy): Eukaryota > Metazoa > Mollusca > Gastropoda > Lottiidae > Nipponacmea > Nipponacmea schrenckii. The sequence continues at coordinate 1,294,419 of JAUJPP010000004.1, read as the reverse complement.
AAACTGGTGCCTGAAAACTAAAAGATCTTTGTCCATATGAAACAGCTTTACAGGAACTGGTTTTAAAAGTAATTTATCAGCTGATCTCAGGGTACGAGAATTCTCACAATTTGGTTCTGGAAAATAAATTATAATTAATAACTTTTGGTGTGTTGTTTTTAAAAGATACTGGTTTGGTAGATGTCTCATTTCTGTGTAAAACATTGTAAGCCGAATTATTTATTTAGCTAAAATTTATGAAAACTTCACATCAAAATCTAGCCAAATGTGTCCCTGAACATATTTAAAATTTGTAACTTAAAAAATCCAATAGTTAATTTAATTATTTAAAAGTTTACGTAAACATCTTAGATCTATATTGTTTTTGTTAGGCGTAAGAAATCTACTGAACAGATTTAAGCGAAATAAACGTATAATTAAAAATACTTTCCATTTATCATTAACCCTTTTAAAACAAATTAATTTTGATCAAGTAGATACAATTAAGTAGGATGTTCAAGAAATATATTGGTTTTTATTACATATTACCCCTTGTAATATATCTTGTACTTACGACATATTTTTTGTATTCTGTCGTCCCTGTGATAGAATGGAATGAAAATAAAGAGGATAGTTTATATTTTACAATAGTAGAAATTGAGATACAACAGAGTTTTCCCTTTGATTTCCAACATATAACAAAGGTTTTTATTTTGTCTTGAAGAATTTCAATTTATTTCAGGATTAAAAAGAGATTTTATGTTATTGAGCTGACTGTATCTAAGAATCATACCTTTAGAACTGAATAGGTTTAGATGTAGTTGACGTTTAGCTTTAGGAGAAAGTATTGCACAATCCTAATTTAATCACAATTAAAAAAAACCTAATTAATTAGCATCATTGCTGATAAACAGAGTTTTGAAAATAAATGTAACCAAAAATATACCTTTGATCATTGATCACGAAGGGAAGAAAGTAGATTCTGGTTGAGATTAAACCAGGCAGGTGTGTGGACTAGGTCTTAGTCTACGATATCTAGGACAGTCTATAAGGATCATAAAATAACAATAAAGAAGCCCAAAGAGGCATAGGAGCTAAGTCAACAAGCTCCGGATCTTGGTATCTAGAGATGGTCAATAAGACCTCCTGGCCTTGATCTTTGAAGTAAGCTACATTGTCTATTGCTAGTAAGCAATTGGTTCTACTACCAAGGACTTGGTCCTAAAAAGTTGTACATCACCCTAAAAGTTCTGCCTTTATTAAAATTTCAGAATGAAATAGACAGGACTGGCAACTTGGTTTATATCTTGAATGTCTTCCCTTCATTTGGTTACAAATTATCTTTAAAAATATATATCATTTAAATTGGCGATAAGAATAATAAATGTTGTTACGGTATTAACAAGGGGCTTGATGATCCATGAACATAAGTTACATAAGTTTTTAAAATAGTTTTGGCGTATAACAATTAATGGTAGGCTTTTTTAAGTAAAAAGATTCAGATAAGTCCAGGGACGCATTTCTGTAGGTTTTGGTACATGGTATTCATAAATTGAAGCAAACAATTGTTCGACCTACGAAAAAAAATAATAAATATTAATTCTGAATATTGAGATTTTTACTACCTTCTTATGATGATGAATTTACAATAAACAATACCACTATTTCGGCCAAGGTTTTGAACAATGTTAGCACTAAACCATTTACTCCTTGTTTATTCAAAGCTTAGTGAGAACCACGAGGTGAGCAAAAAACCCAAGTATCCATTGATTCAGCAGTGTTCTAAAATTCTAGTAAACCATTTCTAAGATCAGTGTGACAAGTGGTCTATATCAGTAATGAAGTATTAGGTAAAGGTGTTCCAGTAAATCGACTTTTATAATAGCAGACATTATTATACACAGTTGCTATTACTATAATTATTGTAAGTTTGCTCCACATTGATATTATCCGTCCTTAGTATATCTCAAGGCTGCATGTAAATTGAGGAGGTGGTGTAACAAATTACACATGTGTTCATTTGGGTACAATTTATAACTTATGGTTGTAAGATATGTTGCATTATAGTGAACGAAACGAAGACATGTTTCTCCTACTGTACGAAAGCACGAATGCAGACTGCTTTCCCCTGTAAAGAGTCGCATAATTTGAGACCTGACAACCGAGCATGTTATTCTGGCCAATCAAATCCATGCACGTGCAGTTGAGTTGTTTTCCGCCTTTTTGTTGAGTAAACACCGCCATATTATTCTTTATCATTATCATCGTCGTCCATTTATGTCTGAAGAGTTCCATTGTCATGTAGCCATTTGTATAAAGCAATAATGTTACCATCACTAGTGTTTGTATCCAAATCATCTTCAATATATGGGTAATTATACAGGAATAGACCCCTCTACCACGAGTCTGAACCTATGAACCATCCCCCTAATAGAAGCAGAAGACTTCTCGTTCCACAGTCAGAGCCTAAACATCGCTACGAGCCACATTGGATATCGTCGACAATGGTCAGTTTATAGTCAGACACATTTATGTCCAATTTAAAACATTTAGACGAGGGAATATAAAGTATTGATGTTACATGGCCATTGTTCAGTATACTATTAGTTATATTATTGTTCAATGTTTTTATCCATTTTTTAATAGAAGGACCAAAATTGAAGTGTTCAAGTGTCCTGTCAATAAATTTCCACTCTAGTGTGTCAAAAGCTTTTTCATAATCAATTTGAAAGATTATTCCTTCTTCTTGATTTTCTTCTAAATATTCAATCACATCTAAACATGTTGTAATATTTTGGCCAATGGATCGACCATGTATAAAACCAGATTGGTCACTATTAATAATATGTAAAAGTACATTTTTAAGTCGGGATGCAATTACTTTTGTCATTAACTTGTAAATTAAAATAATTAAAAAAATTGAAACATTGTTCTTCCGCTTTATTTGGAAAGAAAAACCCGATAAAATAAAACGCGAAATATTAAAGCAGGACTTTACCCATGGCGGAATACGAGCCCCAGATATAAAATACTTCAACCACACCTTGAAAATAACATGGATTAAGCGACTATATGAAAACAGCACCAAATATAAATATTTCATAGGCCAGTTCCACAACTTTCAGTCTCTACTTTTCTCGACTGGAAAATATTATTTAAAGAGTTTGCATGTACAAAATCCATTCTGGAAAGATGTCTTCTCCTCATATCTTATCTTCCTTAACAAATTAGAATCTACGGATAATTCGTCCGATTGTGTTGCTCTCCCTTTGTGGTTTAACCATAAAAGTAATTTTTTCATAATCGAATGGTTTAACAAAGGAATAAGATTTCATTATGATATTCTTAAAGAGACTGGAGAATTCTTGACGTTCAAGGACCTCAAATCTAAGTTTGGCCTTTTAAGAGGAACATTTTTAGATTTGGAACGACTAAAACAGGAATTAAAAGATATTTCTAATATGGACAAATTTGCATCTGTGATAACTGTCATTCCAAAACCTTTAGGTTATCATTTCCTATATAAAAAAACGGGAAGCAAACACATATATAATTTATTATTATCAAATCAACCAATTGAATACAAAAATCAGAACTACTGGGAAAATAAATTGACAAATGAAATTGACTGGGGAAGCATATATAACTTACCTAGGAAAGTATCGTCAAATAATAGAGTATTTCAGTTTCAATACAAAGTCTTACATGTATATATGTAAAGCCCTTATGGCAAAGTATTCTCGACATATTAAAAGAAAATGAATGCATATCAGTAAATTTTAACAAACAAAATATAATATTAAATAACTTTGATAACCAAAAAATAAGCTTTATTATATTATTTATTAAGTACTACATATATATTTGTAAAAACTCTGAAAAAATACCAAACCAAGTGGCAATGATAGGATTTTTAAACTCTCAATTGAAAGTAGAAAAAAGTATAGATAAACAAGAAAAAAATAAGAATATAGTTAATTTTTGGATTGATACACTAGCTAAATATACTTCTGTATAAATATATAAGTATATAAACTGTAGATGTCTTTTTTGTATTGTACAGCATTGATTGCAAATTTATGATTTATAATATTTATACACAAAAATATATATACATATGTATTATTATTATATTATTATAATTATGATTATTATTACTATTGCTGTTATTGATATCATTTTTGTAAATGTATGTTGTAGTATGTTGTACTATGTTTAAAGTGTAGTAATAAAATAATAAAAAAAAAAAAAAAAAAAAAAAAAAAAAAAAAAACTTGTAATCGGTATTTAGTAAGCTGATTGGCCTCCAATTCTTCAGGAACCTACAGTCTTTGTCCTTTTTTGGTAATAATGTTTTTACTCCATGGCGTTGTGTAAAGCTAGTTTGTTCATTAATATATGCCCAATAGAAAGAGTTTAATACTAATTTATTGATGTCATTCCAGAATATTTTATAGAATTCACATGGCAGACCGTCGCTCCCTGGAGTTCTGCCATTTTTAAAAGTTTTTAGAATATTTCGACATTTTATGTCAGATATTTGACCTTCACAGAATTTTTTTTCTTCAATTTCTAAAAAAGGACTGCCACGTATATTTTTAAAAAAAGTTTCTAACTTATTTGAATATTCGTTATTTATGGTTATATTGGATGAATATAAAGTATTATAATACTTTGTGATTTCTTTCAGAATTTCGTCTTTGTTGTCAATTAGATTGTGTTTTGAATCTTACAGTGAAGAGATAACCTTTATGGCTGAATTTTGGTTCTCTAAATTCGAAAAAAAAACTACTACTTCCTTGGCCACTTGTTAATCCTTTCAATTTGGCTCTCAGCATTACTCCCTTAAGTTTGTTTTCATTCGTGTTAAAATATCTTGTTTAATAGTTTCTATTTGTTCGTCAATTTTAGAACTGGGTGGATCGGTATTAATTACATTTTCTAACTGTTTTTCTAGTTCTTTCAAATTTTTTTCTTCTCCTTTTTTTTTGTGTGTCGCGTATTTTATGGTTTCTCCACGGATGTCCATTTTTACTAGATCCCATAATATCTGTGGATCACAGTCAACATGGTACTTTTGACTGTTTTTAATTGTGGTTTTAATTAGGTCGACATATTTCTGGTCCAAAAGTAGTGATGTATTTAGTTTAAAGATGCCACGCCCTCTTGTATTCTCAGAGATTTTAACTGAAATACTAATCAATGAATGGTCAGTTTTAAAACCATATGTTATGTCGGTATGCTTACATTTTGTTGTTAAGTCAAATGAAATTAAAAAGTAGTCCAATCGACAGTATATTGGGGTTTTTTGTCGTTTCCATGTGTATTTTTTTTTATTTTGATTTTGAACCCTCCAAATATCTGAGATATAGAGTCTCCATATACTTTTGTAGAACGGAGTAAGCTTTATTAAAGGTAATAGGGCACCTGCCATATTTATCTAGGTTTACATCAAATGGCATATTAAAATCTCCACCTATTATAACGGGCCAATCCCCATGTTCCAATATATTCTTGAACACATTCTCGAAAAAGTCGGGTTGGTCCTTGTTTAGGCCATATACATTACATAAAAGTATTTTGCAGTTTTGGAAGTAAAGTTTTAGAATTAAGTACCTACCATTGCCATTTTCTATTATTTCTATACTCTGAACGTCTACATCATTTTTGATTAAGATGCTTACACCACAGCTTACCGAATTTTTGTTGGAAAATATAATTTTATGTCCCCATTCAGATGCCCATTTGGTTTCGAGTTCTTTTGTAGAATGTGTGTCTTGATTTTAATTTTATTCTTAATTAAAAGAGTAAAAAAATATTAAAAATGACTGTATTATTGTAGAATAGTGTTACTTTAACATTGCAGATAATAATATAATTCTTAATCAATATTCAGAAATTTGTCGAAGTATGCACCTACTTTACACAGCAAAACCTATCATAATGTACAGATTTGGGTGTAGTAATACTTTAACGTAACAGTGTTACATTTATCATAGTTCACTGCCCTTTCACCAAATCACACGGTGTTGTCATGGTATACTACTGCTTTAACATAAAAAACTGTATCGTTATGGTGTACTAACCCTTCGACATATTATCATAGTATATCGCTATCTGGACAAAGCTATTATACTAAAAAAAAAGCCTTGGTATACTATTACTGAAACCAGTTAGTTTGTATTATCTTGTTGTAATTTTAACAGAGCAGGCTATATCATAGTAGCATATCACACCCTAGTGCGTCAACACTGTAGTCCGGTGTATTACAGACAATAATTCTATATAATATTTTAACCCTATAATATCACTACATTTTATACTGTGTATATTGTCTATGAGCTCTAATTTACCATTGAAATTTTACTCTCATTGATCTTATTCACCATAGCCTTCGTACCAACCTGATTTCCTATTTTGCAGTACTTTGTACAGGCACCTTGTAATGTTTCTTATCTTCCGGAGCCCGATTGATTTCTGTAATAATGGAGTTCACTTCATCAAAAATGTCTACTTTGACTCTTGCTTTGCCCTCTGCCTTAGCGTACACTGATCCATTGAAGTACCATGCTCCTTCCACCACCTTCATCCTTTTCAGTCTATTTATTAAACCAGCGTTCAAGTTCGTTATATCATCAAACACCTTGATGCCATTTCTGAAGAATTCTGCACGGTTTTTCATAATATTGCGTTTAATATCACTGTTTCTGAATTTCAGCTATTACAGGCCTAGGCTTGTCTTTATATTTGGATGGGAGTCTGTGGGCTGCAGTAATCTCGTTTTGGGGGAGTTGAGTTCCTGTTGTCTCTTTAATTATACTAATAACTTTATCTAGCACCTTCTCATTTTGTGATTCCGGAATATTTAGAATTTTTATATTGTTTTTTCGGCTATATTGTTCGTTATAGTTTGCCATTTTCATGCTATTATTTGTCTGGGTTTGCAAGGCCTTTAGTTTGTCCTTCATAGTTACCAATTCACATTTTAGTTTGCTCATCTCCGTATTTAAATCGTTAATCTGTTCATAATTCATGTCTGTACGCTCTCTCATCTCATTGGTTTCATCAGTTTGAAATGAGTCCTTCACCTGTTTATATATCACACCAATCATATCCCCCATCATTTCTTTCATGTCGTCCTTAGTCATCATTGAATCCATTTTTCTTTTTAAGCTATTGACCACTTCAGAAAATTCAGTTATGTCAATAAGGGGATCAACTTCGGATTGCGTAGAATTTTCTCTCAATCTTTTTCTTTCGCCTCCTGCTTCACTGGCCATGTTTTTAGATAGTCTATCTACATAAGACAGTAAGTGTGTAGCAGGTATGTTGTAAACACAGATTTCATGTGACATATTGGAAAGTTTTCAACGAGATTTCTGGAAAAAGTTCTAAAAGGTTAGAAGGTTGAATTTTGTGATTTAACATGGAAATAGTCTATCTACATAAGACAGTAAATGTGTAGCAGGTATGTTGTAAACATGTTGAGTAGCTAATCACTTGTGTCTAATTATATAGCAACTGTTCTACTCTACTTTGGTTATAGTCTACTGAACCTTCTAAATCACTGATAATTGGGCTCATTTCAATTGTCAATAAAATTTTCCTAGTTTGGTTAAAATAATTTCCTACTTTTTTCACATAATCTGTCGGCTTGTTTACTACTCTACTTATCTGCATACATTTGTTTGAAACTATAAATTAATAACTGTACTGTACATGATCATTTGCAGAGTGACTTTTTGGCTGCGACTAATTATCCGCCATCTTTATACCTTCACAACAATAGAAATGGTTAGTTTGACTATTCAAACCACTAGCACGTATCATTTCAGGCTCAATATTTAATATGTCACTCAGTTCACCTGTTCGTGAATTAAAGTCACCAATTAACCGTTTTGGTAAATTATATAAATTAGAAAAGTTTATAATATCATTAGACAAGTTTTCAGAAAAATTTGATTGATAATAGTCTGATCCTTCGTGTGGGAGATAAACAGAACCACAGATTAATCTACCAAATAGCTTGAATCATAGGATGGATTCTGATTTATATTCATTAAAGATTTGAATTTTATCACTAAGGTCACTTCGAAATAATAAACACATCCCATGTATACCACCATGTTTGTGATTTGGGTTTCGAGACTGTAGACAGACTTGTGAGAATCCCTCAAGCACCACATCGCTTAGTTGATCTGCCTTAGTCTCTGATAAACATATTATATCATAATCATTCTTAAAAGCCTCTAAAAGACCAAGTTGTATTTTGCTTTGAATTCCACACACATTTATCCCAGAAATGGATATACGCCTTTAGATTGTTTATTTATATCTGCCCCAACGACAGTCTAATTAAAATATAGACCTAACTTTCGTTCGTATTTTATTAGTTTCGTTTCGAATGTTTTTATTAGCTATTGACGTAACCACTACAGTAAGGTAGTAAGGTCTAACACTGCCCTTCAATACGAACTGTTCCAACGACCTAACCGATCCACTTAATTTGAACTGATACAGAACAGCCAATGAAAAACCCTGGCACAAAGGACATTCCACATATCAAACACACATTTTTCTAGTAAAGACCTTCTTCGGTGTCTATATTGAATCCATAATAAAGAAATAATTTATTAGCGGTTGACGAAACAGCCATATATTCTATTTGAGCGGACTTGATAAGCTAGTCTAATAGGGCCTACGTCTTAGAATGCACCAATTAATCGCGCCATATTACCCATCGCAGGGGATGGAAGCCCCCTGATTGGTTAAATCTAAGTTCGGTCAAAGGTCATTCAACCATTCGAATATAAATTTAAGTGGCGAAAGTCACACCAAAATACAGGTGAAAGAACCAACGAATGTTACAATACCAAGAATGAATGCAACGAATAACAACTTATCTTTACAATATCAACTACATTCTACGCCGATGCCGTGTTATCAACACTATCCACTTGGAGCTCAAGGACCCCAGGCTCAGTTTATGGGCTATATGTCACCACCGATGATGA
>JAUJPP010000004.1:1268173-1284926 GCA_030562195.1 Nipponacmea schrenckii | reverse complement strand
AGCAGATAATAATATAATTCTTAATCAATATTCAGCATTTCAGAAATTTGTCGAAGTAGGCACCTACTTTACACAGCAAAACCTATCATAATGTACAGATTTGGGTGTAGTAATACTTTAACGTAACAGTGTTACATTTATCATAGTTCACTGCCCTTTCACCAAATCACACGGTGTTGTCATGGTATACTACTGCTTTAACATAAAAAACTGTATCGTTATGGTGTACTAACCCTTCGACATATTATCATAGTATATCGCTATCTGGACAAAGCTATTATACTAAAAAAAAAGCCTTGGTATACTATTACTGAAACCAGTTAGTTTGTATTATCTTGTTGTAATTTTAACAGAGCAGGCTATATCATAGTAGCATATCACACCCAAGTGCGTCAACACTGTAGTCCGGTACTTTCGCATGTGTATTATGTTATGTACCAACCTGATTTCCTATTTTGCAGTACTTTGTACAGGCACCTTGTAATGTTTCTTATCTTCCGGAGCCCGATTGATTTCTGTAATAATGGAGTTCACTTCATCAAAAATGTCTACTTTTACTCTTGCTTTGCCCTCTGCCTTAGCGTACACTGATCCATTGAAGTACCATGCTCCTTCAACCACCTTCATCCTTTTCAGTCTATTTATTAAACCAGCGTTCAAGTTCTTTATATCATCAAACACCTTGATGCCATTTCTGAAGAATTCTGCACGGTTTTTCATAATATTGCGTTTAATATCACTGTTTCTGAATTTCAGCTATTACAGGCCTAGGCTTGTCTTTATATTTGGATGGAAGTCTGTGGGCTGCAGTAATCTCGTTTTGGGGGAGTTGAGTTCCTGTTGTCTCTTTAATTATACTAATAACTTTATCTAGCACCTTCTCATTTTGTGATTCCGGAATATTTAGAATTTTAATATTGTTTTTTCGGCTATATTGTTCGTTATAGTTTGCCATTTTCATGCTATTATTTGTCTGGGTTTGCAAGGCCTTTAGTTTGTCCTTCATAGTTACCAATTCACACTTTAGTTTGCTCATCTCCGTATTTAAATCGTTAATCTGTTCATAATTCATGTCTGTTCGCTCTCTCACCTCATTGGTTTCATCAACTATAACCTTCAAGTCAGTTTGAAATGAGTCCTTCACCTGTTTATATATCACACCAATCATATCACCCATCATTTCTTTCATGTCGTCCTTAGTCATCATTGAATCCATTTTTCTTTTTAAGCTATCGACCACTTCAGAAAATTCAGTTATGTCAATAAGGGGATCAACTTCGGATTGCGTAGAATTTTCTCTCAATCTTTTTCTATCGCCTCCTGCTTCACTGGCCATGTTTTTAGATAGTCTATCTACATAAGACAGTAAGTGTGTAGCAGGTATGTTGTAAACACAGGCTTTCATATGACATATTGGAAAGTTTTCAACAAGATTTCTGGAAGTTATGGAAGGTTGAATTTTGTGATTTAACATGGAAATAGATGGCAAATGAATTGGTGTACTGAGAGAAATTCAACCTTCCATAACTTTTTCCAGAAATCTCGTTGAAAGCTTTCCTGTATGTCACATGAAAGCCTGGCCAATACTTGGTTTCTGTACAAAATTTCAATATAGCATGACCATGAAAATTTTGAACTAAACAAAATGAAAGTTAACCACTACATTAGCATAAAATGTTTTACTGGTCTGAGTCCTAATGATGTTTGTGGCTTTGTATTGTCATGAGCCAACGTTTGTAATTATCTCCCTTGATTTAGTTGTCCATGTTCGTTTGATAATAAACGTTCTTTAAATGCTGTGTGTTTCTCCTGGTTTGTCGTGTCATATAAAGGGTTAACTATCAGTATAACTGGCGTGAAGATTCTTATAATGGGCAAAAACTATCTTGCTTGCTTTATTACTGGTTGTATTGAAGGGGACTACAAAGGGTGCTATGCCCAATCTGTGGTGAACATTAAGTCCTATAGGGCTTGCTGTATTTAATGTCTCAATCCAATGGGCTTCCCACGATTGATCGAATTCGGTTTTCATCTTCCAGCAGGTCGATTTCTATGCGCTCAATTATGAGATCATGGTCAAGATTGAATTGATTAGAAACAGGCTTGTCTTTTTTTAATTTAATATATGATCTGTGACCATTAAAACGAGTGTCTAATTTGTTCTTTGTTTCCCCGATATATTGCTTGTGACATTTTTTACATGAAATTAAGTATATTACATTCGGGTTTTCACATGTTAGATGCTCTTGGATTGGGTATCCTTTATTCGTAGAGTTACTTAAAATAATGCGTTTCTGATATAAAGGGACATGTTTTGCATCTGGTTGACATACACGGGGCACTCCTTAAGCCTTGAGGTTCTTCGGCATAAAGTCTATTTTAGCTGCTATCTGAGCTAACGTGGAAGTTTTTATGTTTCGTCCAGAGATGTCTTTAACCCATTTCGAAACAATATTCAGCTCTTGCAATTTGACCGATCCAAAACACCATTCGTAAGCAACTCTTATAAAATAGAGAGACGGAGGGCCCGGGATATATACCTTTACCATATACAATACATTTTAATTAATAAACAACATAATTATCATAATATATACAATAATAAATACTGTTATTATAACAGTGATATATAATATCAATAAGTCATATACAGATTATAAAGAGGACTTCCAAGATGGCGGAGGTAGAGACAGCGTGCTCAAAGCGGAGAGAAAGTATTCTAAATTATTTTGGTAATTCTAAATCAAAAGATGATTTCCCCAACATGTGGTGACGTAGAAACAAACCCCGGACCCCCGAAAACAAGAAATACCAACAATAGTAATGATCCAGGGAAGACAAATGAAAATCTGACGGAAGCAATGATGTCGATCAGTAGAGAAATGGCGGACATCAAATCTAGTGTGCGGGGGAATACCAGCTTTTAAAACGCAAGCATAGCTGAACTGAATGGAAATCTAAAATCTATCAAACAAGATATCTGTGCTATACAATCTGAAAATGGTCTTCTGAAGAATAAAAAACGAGCAAAATAAGAAGAAAATAAGCAATTTAGAAAGAAGCTGGAAAGTTTGGAAAATATACATAAACAAAACAACATCATCATATCAGGTCTAGAGGTCAACAAAAACCAAGAGGAGGTAGAGATGAAGGTTGGTGAATATTTTACTACCGAACTGGGGTTGCCAAACATTGATATAGAAAGAATAGTCCCTCTGAATAACGCGAGAAGATCAGTCCTAGTGAAGCTGAAAAATTACGCCGATAACCCAAAAATTTTCAACGAACAGAAGAAAGTGAAGAATTCCAATAAAGTGCAAGTTATGAACGATTTTTCCTTTGGAGTACGGCAAAGAAGAAAGGCGTTGATCCCTCATATGTTGTCGGCAAGAGAAAAGGGTTTGAGCTCAAGTCTCCGTTATGATAAACTTATTATAGATAAAAAGGTGTATTCACTAGAGGAAATTGAGAAGCAGACGACAAATTGATGTAAAGCAGGTGGCACCCAGACACGTGACAAACATGGCACCCAAAACAATAACACTGGTAGGGAGATTAAAAACTTAAAATTCTTAACTTGGAATGTAAATGGTCTAAAAAACAAGTTATCTGACAGTGATTTTGTGAACTATTTACTAAAGTTTGATGTTATTTGTCTTATTGAAACATGGTGTGGAAAAGAAATAGAGCAAAACTTAAAAAACATATTTCCAAACTATATACTAGAAAATTGTGTCAGAGACAAACCCAGAGGGGGTGTTATTGTGCTTTACAAAGAACGTTATAAAAATGGTATTCAACGGCTACAGTATAATTGTGAAGAGAAGATATTTTTAAAACTCGACCAGTCCTTTTTTGGGTGGATTAATAATCTGATAGCTGGTTTTGTCTACATTGCACCAGAATCTTCACCAATCCATAATGATATTGATGGTTTTGACAGCCTTGAGGAGGACATACATAAAGTTCTTGCAAATAATCCTTCAGACTTTATTCTATTAACAGGCGACTTCAATGCCAGAACCGCAGAACAACCTGACTTTCTGAATGATGATTCAACAAAGTACATTCCGGGACTTGAGGATGCCATTTATAATGAAGATTCTTTTAGGCAGAACCGAACGTCAAAAGATGAAGATACTAATAATTATGGTAGACGACTTCTAGAACTGTGCCAACTGTGGAACATCCATTTATTAAATGGCCGCTCACGTGATGATAGAAGTGGAGAATTTACATGTGTTAAGTACAACGGTGCGAGTGTTGTAGATTATACAGCGGTTTCATCAAGCTTTTTTGACAATGTAACTTCCTTTAAGGTGGATTCACGTACAGAGTCGGACCACTTCCCGCTTGTTTTTGCCGTAGGGTGTTTATGGTCTGAAGTAAGTTTACAAAACCAAGACACTACTACACCATATGACAGAATCAGGTGGAATTCAAAGACTTCTAAGTTATTTATGGAAAAATTCTCTAAGAATTTCACAGCCTTTAGCACAGACTTTGAAAACCTTTTAACTGAAAATGTCACCAAAGCTTTAGAATTATTAACAAAATTTATCAAAGATTGTTGTACAACTGAAAGTAAAATTCCTGCTCAAAATTTTAGGAAGCCTTATGTGTCTCAACCTAAATGGTTTGATCATGATTGTCAAAAAGCAAAAAATATCAAGTATGAATACTTGAATCGTTTTAGGCTCACAAATTGTTTTGATACATTAACAAACTATAAACAAAGTAAAAGAGACTTCAAAAATTTATGCAATGCAAGGCAAAAAGCGCACAAGCAGGAGGTTTATTCACAGTTATTGATAAATATTGAAGACAAGGCCACGTTTTGGAACACATTGCGTAGTTTTAGAAGAAAACCGCAAGTCACTAACAATATTGAACCCCAACAGTGGGTGAGCTATTTCCCAAAAAATTCTAAACCCCGACTCGGCTGCAAAAAATGTTGACTATAGCCAGCCCCTTAATTTGTCTAATGCAAATGTTCAAAATCATCTAGAGATACTAAATGATTATATAACAGAACCTGAAGTTGCAAGAGTCATAAGAGGCATGAAGGCTGGTACCTCCCCTGGCCCTGATGGTCTTTGCATAGATGTGTTTAAATGTGGTGTAGATCTCTTCACCCCCATTCTATGCAAATTGTTTAATAGAATATTTGATTCACAGAGTTATTTTCCTGAAAGCTGGTCGGAAGCCTTAATTGTCCCTCTGCACAAGAATGGATCATTTGCAGACACAAGCAACTATAGAGGCATTTCACTGTTAGATTGCATGAGTAAAATGTATGCCTCAGTTCTAAATAATAGACTCCAGCAATGGTCAGATTTGAATAATATGTATAATGAGGGTCAAGCAGGTTTCAGACCTAAGTATTCAACCATAGATCAAATATTTACCCTCAATGGCCTTATCGAGAAGTATTTGAGTAAGTCAAAAGGAAGATTCTTTTGCCTGTTTGTGGATTTTAAGAAAGCGTTTGACTCTTTGAACCGACAGAAATTAATGTCTCTGCTTCTTTCCAAAGGCATTGAGGGTAGATTACATAATGCGTTAAGTAATATGTATAGATCTGTATCAGCCTGTATAAAGTTAGGAAACAGAACAACACCATATTTCTCATGCTCTACTGGAGTACGCCAAGGGTGTGTCCTAAGCCCTTTATTGTTTTGTTATTACATTAATCAGATCTTAGAATGTCTTGAAGAGAACAATGTAAGAGGTATTTTCACAGTGCAGGAGGCAGCAGATATATTGGCATTGCTCTATGCAGATGACCTTAGCTTAATGTCTGACACTGTAGGAGATCTCCAACATAAGATATTTGTATTGGAAAAATTTTGTAAGGCATATGAGTTAAGTGTCAACACTAGCAAAACTAAAATCATAGTCTTTAGAAACGGGGGGGTAATCAAAAACTATGAAAAATGGTATTATATGGGCGACAAACTTGAATGTGTTACCTATTACAGCTATTTAGGTGTAACCTTTTCCTCTAGGCTAAACTGGTCTAAATGTCTCAAGGAGTTAACAACAAAGGCTGAAAAGGCGCTCATCCCTATTAAATCTTTGATATACAAAGTAGGACACCCTTCAATGTACACCTCATTTAAAATATTTGACAGGATAATCTTACCTATCTTACTATATGGCTCCCAAAATTTTGGGGGGTTTCAATACAGGCCAGATATAGAAAGAGTTCAGGCCTCTTTTTGTAAATTCTTGCTTGGCATCCACAAAAGTTCACCAACATCAGCCTCTCTTGGTGAATGTGGAAGAAATTATGTAAGCATACACTATATGTCATCTGCAATTAGGTATTGGTGCAAGATAATTAATATGCCAATCAGCAGATACCCAAAGCAGGTATACCTTATGCTCTACAAATTGGATAACCTAGGTAGAGTAAACTGGGTAAGCCAGATTCGCCTGTTGTTGTTCTCCTTGGGATTTAGTTATATATTTCATGTTGACACTATTGGAAATATAAAACATTTTATTGTTATGGTGAAAGAAAGACTTAAGAATATAAATATACAGGAGTGGTCCTCCCATCTCAGTTTATGTGAAAGTCTTTGTACATATACAAAATTCAAATTTGAACTCTCTCAGGAAAATTATATTACCTGCAATTTAAGCATTAAAAAGAAAAGGCAAATTACAAGGTTAAGGTTAAACATTCTTCCCCTTGCAACTAATCTTTATAGAAGAGGTCTTGTTCAAAGTCCAATATGCCCATTATGTAAAAATGGTGATCAGACACAATTTCATTTCATGTTTGTTTGTTCAAAACTAAGCTCATTAAGAGAGAAATACATTTCTTGTTTTAACTGGAAACAGTATTATCTCCCCTTCATCTTAAATGAACTGGGTCAAACCAGTGATTGTCGTCTGCTGCAATCAGTAGCGAGCTATATTGAAATAGCTCTGACATTTAGGCCCGCTTAAAGAGACGGTCTCAACCTCCACCAGCCATCTTGTGATATATATATATTTATAATATTTATACATATTTTGTTGTTAAAGCTTTGCATTTCATTGTTGTATGGGTCACCGACCTTAAGAAACTGAATAAAGATTTATTTATTTATATACAGATTATAAACAAAAGAGACTATTAAAATAGTATTCTATAACCTGCCAAAAATTAACTTAAATCGACTGATCATTTCATTATCAAAAACATCATATATTATCAACGGAAATATTTTATTTACATCAATGTATATCTACTGAATTTGTTTTAAACTGGTTAATTAAACATAGAACGTACTAATTGTTAATTAAATCTGTTTGACCTAATTTTGTTGTTAAAGTTTAGAATGATTCAATATTATTAGTTGAAACCTTGAGAATAAGTAGGAGATATATTCTCTATAATAACGTGTTTATTTGTTAAACTCCGTACAGTAGTTTCTTACACACACCAATCAAAATCAATAACGAACGTTAAAAGTTTCACGTAATGTTGTAATGTTTAAATAGTTTTGATGTTTAAAAATTAACAGTTGGATTTATTTAGTTAAAACATTTAGATACGTTCAGGGACACAATACGCTTTATATAATTCATAAATTAAAGCCAAAAACAAATTGACTTACAAAAAAACAAAATGCCCCTTAAATATAATTTCAATGTTTCTGTCAATTAGTAAAATTGATTTTTAATTCAACTTAATTAGTCAATTAGATTCTTGAAATCTTGATTATTAATTATTTGACAGCAGCTCAAAATAGAAACCAAATTGATAGAACAACTGGTAATAGAATAATTGAATGTGTGTTAATTAAGCAATGATTCCAACTTGAACAACATTAAATTGACATCTAGTCCAGACGGAAGGGCATTATTACCTAAAGTCTATGCTATATAGAAATATCTAATTCACTAATGTTATGTAGATAATACAGATATTTTATGTAATAAGTTAAAAGTTGCCCGTTAACATACCAGTAATATACAAGACGTACGTAACAATTCATATGTTTCATGTTTAATGTGAAAACACAAAACATATCTAACAAAAGTCAAATATTAAATCTAAAACTAAACATCTTACATAATGTTTTGTCTGCAATCGCATTCCATAAAACATTAGAAGCTTTGAACTTTTCATGCGTCAAAAGTTGTTTTGTCTCTCTACTTAAAGCGGCCCAGGCTTTATTTGGTTCGGACAATCATCCGACAGCCTCAAACACAAGAAATCTTTTGGTTAGCTAATCAGAAATAGTCTACAGAGCTTACCTTTGAAATTTGAGCCTTCAAATCCATGTGTATCCATAATTATCCGTGTTTGAAAAATCATAATGACTTAAGAAATTACGAACGTCCCGCCATATTGGAAAACGGTTCGTCTTGGTAATCAAAGAGTTATCCTTCCCGTCGTGCAATAGCGGTCATCTATATGACAGACTACAACGCATTTTTCAATTGTAGACTTTGTCAACAGGACACACAATTTTCAGACTGGAGATCAGCCCCGTACAGCACGGAAAAAAAATGAAAAGTGAAATTTTTTGTTTGAGGCAAATTTCAAGGTATTTTGCGATTTTCTTAGAGCTTGAGTATTTCTGAGGAATGTTTAAATGTAACAAAGGCCCAAAACGACCCCTAAAAATCCAAGCCTGGGCCCCTTTAAAACATTAGTATCTTTACTTTAGACATATAACACAGAATCGGTTTAATGATGTCGTCTCAGAAAATATCTTTAAAAAACAGCAAATTAGTCAGGTCTGAAAAATCTTACTTTAAGGATATTTTAAACCGGCATGTACCTCATTTAAATATTTACAATCTTTATACACTAAATAATCATTCTCATAATCATCATTCTCCGTATTTAAATCATAGCAATTATAATCAACATCATAATCATCATCAATAACAGACTCTAACTGATCAGGCAGTGAAAATCGTTCAGAATCAATATCTTTAAACATCAGAAAATCAGTTAAGATTGGAAAATCAAAAAGTTCTGAAATTCGGTCATGAATTGCTAGACCTGTATTTTGTCTAATAACTCTTCTACAAATATCTTTAAGGCTCAGATTGTTGGCGAAAAGATAGAATTTTTCTCTCGGTTTTTCTCTTAAAGTTTCTGGCAATAATGCTTCATAAGTTTCCTCAACTTTAACATGTAATATTTGTGTAATTTGTTCAAATGAGCCACCACTTAAATATAAGATTTGCCTTAATTCATGTCTAGATTGTGAAGAGAATTCCTCCAGAGATATCTGACCAAAGGAGATTTCTCCATCATCTGAGGTTAAAAGTTGAAGGTTGACATTTTTAAAAACAAGAAATTTTATAAAATTGACTGTTTGATCAATTTGGCATAATGGTGAGAAATTGGAGTACATTTTTGAATAATGGTGTTACCATTAAGACATGGCTGATTAAAAGATTGTCTACAACCATGAGACAGAAGTAAATTAAAACACGTATAATCATAAACATTGCTTGTTAGATTTATGTATTGTAAAGCAGATCGACCATGGTTGTCCACAATATTCACATCAGCCTCCATGTATTATTATTAGTGTTTCTAACAATTTACTATCATCTTTTTTATACAGGCCAACATTAATACTGTTTTCCCGTTATTATCTTGTATATTGACGTCTGCACCAAGACTGAGTAAAATAATCATACATGCAAAGATATCTGGGATAGAATTCACGGGCACATAACTCTGTCACTATTGAATTGACTTTCATCTTATTTAATTTTTCTTTAATCAAAGTAAATCCAATAATACTAAGATGGAGTGCTGTATGGCCCTGATGATTTTGTCTATTGACATCACAGGGTAAATCAGTTAAAAATTGAATAAAAGGGCAAATTATTTAAAAGTGAGGCCACCATTAATGGTGAATTACCATCATTATTACAAGATCAAAATCTAATTCATAATAAAATAAAAACCTAAAGTTATATAAATAATCCCTATAATATTGAGCTAAAATATGGATTATATTTTCACCCGATGATGTCAGTGAATTGATATAGAGACCAATTCTGAATTAAAAACAATAATCCAATAATACTAAGATGGAGTGCTGTATGGCCCTGATGATTTTGTCTATTGACATCACAGGGTAAATCAGTTAAAAATTGAATAAAAGGCAAATTATTTAAAAGTGAGGCCACCATTAATGGTGAATTACCATCATTATTTACAAGATCAAAATCTAATTCATAATAAAATAAAAACCTAAAGTTATATAAATAATCCATATAATATTGAGCTAAAATATGGATTATATTTTCACCCGATGATGTCAGTGAATTGATATAGAGACCATTCTGAATTAAAAACAATAAAGATTGAAAATCATTTTTACTCAGAATATATTTAACTAATTGAAGTTGATTATCAACAATGATAGTTAAAACATCAACATTATGTTGGATTAAAACATGAAATAATCCTACATTCTGAGATTGTGCTAGTTTATATAGAGATCGTAAACCTTTATTATTAGTAGAGAACGGTGAGTGTCCATGTTGGTTTTTAATATTAACCAAACATTCACCTCTTTCAACCAACAATCTCACGATCTCTATATTATTATTATAAACAGCGAGATGTAAAGGTGATCCATCAAACCTGTCCTGTATATTAATATTACAGTCAGGGTATGATAATAAACACCTTACTATCTCTATATTATTATATAGAACAGCGTGATGTAAAGGTGAATTTATCTAACCTGTCCTGTATATTAATATTACAGTCAGGGTAGGATAATAAACACCTTACTATCTCTATATTATTATTATAAACAGCGAGATGTAAAGGTGAATTATCCTAACCTGTCCTGTATATTAATATTACAGTCAGGGTATGATAATAAACACCTTACTATCTCTATATTATTATTATCTACAGCGAGATGTAAAGGTGAATTATCTAACCTGTCCTGTATATTAATATTACAGTCAGGGTATGATAATAAACACCTTACTATCTCTATATTATTATACCGAACAGCGAGATGTAAAGGTGATCTACCTAACCCGCCCTGTATATTAATATTACAGTCACCACTCTGTATCAAACTATTGACTGTCACTAGATCATTGTTTCTTACAGCCTCCAATAAAGATGTTCTAGATGACATTTTTAAATCAGTCTGTAATATATAAAACAGTAACTATACAATCTACAGTCTATAATAATTGTCACATTATTGAGTCTATATTATATACATGGTTTAAATATAAGAGGGTTTACTGTAATGACGTCATTGAACGTTACTAAAAATAGATTATACTCCACTGCTGAGTATTATGGGATAGTTCTCGTGCCATGTAAATAAAATTGTGTGGAACCAACTTCTGTTTGATTAATACTCTTTCCCTGCTGCTGATAAAGTTCTGGATCCATTAAAGATTCCCACATACACAATAGATATGTACAAGAAAATTTCAATAATTAAACACAAATATCTGTGTTTTAGTCGCTCTATTTTGTCAACTTGACATCATATTGAGGTATATCTAGATAGGTATCTGAACAATAACAACAACTATTTAGGTCTTCTCTTGTTTCTTGGTATGAATTTCAGACATATTTTTATTTTGTACACCCCTGTATCAGTGTAGAAATGACATGTGACACTATCTAGACCAATGTTTGAATATAGACCAAGATCTACACACTAACAATCAAGTGTTTGAGTAACCACTTCTTTATAAAAATAATCCATAAAACTATAGAGGCAGGGAAACCTTACTTAGAATGTTGATGAAATTTTAAAAATATAATTAAAGTTAGATAGTGGAGAAATACTTACTTGACTTGAGGGTGAACTGTGATGGAGTTGACGGTCGGAGTTACCGTAATGACAGCAATCAACTACAAAATATCAAAATACATGATAATATCAATTTAATCTTAATAAAAATACAGTGTAGATAAAGGGGAAGTAACCATTCTAGGTAGAAATTTTAAAACATCAAAGAATGCCTGAACAATACTTTAAAGGTTTACTAGATTGAACAAATGAAAGCAATGGCCATGCTATTTGATGAGACATTAGCCCCTTTTCTATTTTTCTGAAGTCTATTGAGACCATGACGAAAAAGTCTTACCTAATTTTAAACAACAAGTTCCTATGGCAACTGTATAAGAATAAGTTGAACTATTGAAAACAATTTAAAAGGCAACTTGTTGTAAGTCAGATACTTGGAAAGGAACTGAAAACAAATTTTAAAACTTTATAACAAGGTTACAGGACTAACAAAACATCAGAAATTTTTTAACACAAATTCAAAAAGACAATCTCAATCGATAAGAGAGCGCCATTTGTTTAGTGACAGAAAATAGAGGTAGGTGAATGATTTGTAATCAATTTGTATAACGTTAATCTGATTAACACGTTCGGCAATCCTCGACAGTTTCCGTAAAGCTGAGTATTAAATGGTAGATTTTAGTAGCAGAAAAGAGGACTAGTATTCAACAAAACAAATTCTTATGGATACAATTACTAACTTTATTTAAGCGACGTTTCAACCAGCGTTCTCTGGTCTTTATCAAGCCATGAATAAATGTAAATGGTTAACAAGGTATATATACATGTACATTTAAGACAACAAACACAACAAGACAAAACATGGGATTAATACTGATTAGTGCTGATTATTAATAAGGTGGTCATATGCCTCTAGGGATAAAGACTCCTGGATCTCTGTTGATTGATGGGTTATTTCTTCTTATTTGGATGGCTTCAGTAATTTTCCTTTTCTTTTTGTTGTTTTTGTTAACTGCAAGTGTTAAGGTTTCATTCCAGTTTATTCTGTGGCCTGTATCTTTGATGTGTTCTTGGATTGCTGATGGGTTGTTGGCTGCCTTTGATTGATGTTCTTTTATGCGTTTTTGTAGTGGTCGTTTGGTCTCACCGATATAAGATTCCCCACAGGAACAGAAAACTTGGTATACACATCCTTTGGGGTCTGCTTTTTTAGTGGGATTATGTTTCCCATTGGCCTGCATCACTTCTTTGATTGTTTTTTGCCCAGAAAAAACGGTTTCAATCCCAGCTTGTTTTAGTAGCGTTTTATCTTGTATGACGAGTTCCCATTAAATGGTATGCATACTATAATTGGTGGCTTCTCTGGCTTGGTTTTTCCATTATTGGTTGATGATTTTCGTGCTTTGGCTATTGTCTGGTTAACTAGGTGCTCTGGATACTGGTTGAGTTTGGTGAAGACGTATTGAGATGGTCAATTTCTTTCTCCAGTTTATCTTCACTGCAAATGTTTACTGCTCGTTTGGTAAGGGTGGTTATGATGCCTTTTTTCGTCTGTAAGGGGTGGTTTGATTTGAAATGTAGGTACTGATCTGTGTGTGTTGGTTTTCTGTAAACTGAGGTGCTGATTTGGTTATTGGTATTTTCGATGAGGATGTCTAGGAACGGAATGGAGTTGTCTTGGCTGGTTCCATGGTGAATTTGATTGATTGGCTTTGGTTGTTGAGATGGTCAAGTAATGTTTTAGGGTCGTCTTCTTCTTTAAGCATGACAAAAGTGTCATCTACTTTCCTGTACCAGCATATAGGTTTTATGGGTGAGATTTGTAAGGCCTTTCGTTCAAAATAGGTCATGTACTGTTCAGCTAAAAGTGGAGAAAGTGGGCTGCCCATAGGTAATCCCCTGATTTGTTCATATATATCATCTCCCCAGGTGAAATATGTAGATTTGAGACAGTTTTCAGCTAATAATATGATGTTTGCAGGACTAAGTTTAGTATCAAGAGGAGTCGCACTTTGTTTTATATTATCGAATAACACATCCAGGGCTTCTTTCCTTGGGACATTTGTAAATAAGTCAACCACATCATACGATATCATTGTCCCTAATGGTTTGATTTTTTTTGATTTTTGAACAGAAGTCACTAGAGTCACTTATGAATGAGTCAGCTGTTTTTCCGAATATTGATAAGAGTTTAGAGAGATGTGTAGCGGTGTTGTAAAAAACTGAATCTCTTGAACACACTAGAATCCTGGCTTTAGGCGGGTTTTTGTGAATTTTGATATTAGCTCTGGCATACGGATGGCGCGGATGTGACGGTTTAAGTTGGTAAAAAAGCTGTTCTGATAATTGGTCTTGTTCTTTCAACGACTTTAGGTGAGCTGTGTGTTTGGTTTCTAGGGTATTGGTTGGATCCTTTCTTAGAATTCTACTTGCTGACAATTGAACGACGGAAATTTGCCAACATGAAACATATGAACACTATGCGAGATCCAATTAATACTTTAGAGGTAGATAATTCATGATTTAATATTTTATAAGATTTAGCTAGTCCAATCACACGTTCTACATGTACCCTAGAGGAAGCCACTCTCCTATCATGAACAACAGCTTCTGGCTCAAGTTGACTCTTCCCTTTCAACATAGTTGGTGTGTTAACAAAAACATTATTATTTGCAAATAAGTCTTGGACCATAATACCTCTGTCAGACATGATACTGTCCTTAGAAACAAATTTACCAGGAACACATAAATCTGAACGTTCTATAATTTGTCGATCGCTTGTAGATCCTGCATACGAATCACTGACATATGACACAAAACCACGAGGAGTGCAACCATCCTTGAATGAAGCAGGCATTGTATCTTTAACAACTTTTTTAGAAGGCCATATATTAATCTCTTGCAGTTGAAAGTACATAAAGTTTACCCAGGTTTGAATAAGTCTGCACACTGTTGTTTTACTTATTTTAAAAAGAATTGAAAGCTCAACATTCTCCTTATCTTGTCTTAATTTAATTAATGTTAGAAAAAGTTGATTAATTGGGGATAAAAGTGAACATTTGTAATTTAAATCATAAGCTGCAGGACCTAATATATTGAAGAAAAGCAGGAAATGTTCATAATCATCAAATCCAGTATAGTACTGCAGTCCCTCCGGATTATGTTCAAAACTTTCAACAGAAAAAGTGGCACAACTGGATGTAATCATATCACACTGGGTTTCAACATCAATGAAATTATCTATCTCTTCTGTGCCAGAGTCGTGTGAATCTACCTCCAATACCTCAATCTCAGATCCTAATTCATGATTAGCAATGTCAACAGGACTAGGAGAACCAAACTCTTTTGTAGTCTTCAACAATTCTCGATCATTCAGGCGTTGTTCTCTTGTTGAAGGAATACTATTAGTTGGTGGATTAAAGTTGAAAATTGTTGGTACAACACCTTCTTTCAATTTTTTACGTTCACCTAGAATGAGACAGAAACTGTAATTAGTTTTCGGGGAAGGGAGGGATTGAATCTCCCAAATGTACAGGCCTAGGGTGGAACAAATATCTTATTGAGAAATTGGGATCTGGATCTGTTGGATGATTTTCTTCTCTTCTGATCTGAAATTAGAAAAAATAAAATAACTCGCCCGATGGGCGAGTAGTATAGTACCTGTTAAGTGCAGATTATTTTTAGTTTGCTATGAACAAGGTTGTCATTTAAGTTCTGATTTTTTGAATATGCCACTATCATTTTCTGTTTATAGACATGAGGAAATTTCTCTTGAAGACTCTTATAATGGGTTTGAACTATCTTACTTGCTTTATTACTGGTTGTATTAAATGGAACTACAAAGGGTGCTATGCCTACACTGTGGTGAATATTAAGTCCTATGGGTCTTGCTGTATTCAATGTCTCAATCCAATGGGCTTCTCTAGATTGACGGAATTTGGTAGTTTCATCTTCGGGCAAGTCGATTTCTATGCGCTCAATTGGGGTTAGGGTGAGATCGTCAAGTGAATGGTCGTCAAGATTGAAATGGTTAGAAACAGGCTAGTCTTTTTTTAATTTAATATCTGATCTGTGAGCATTAAAACGAGTGCGTAATTTGTTCTTTGTTTCCCCGATATATTGCTTGTGACATTTTTTACATGAAATTAAGTATATTACATTCGGGTTTTCACATGTTAGATGCTCTTGGATTGGGTATCCTTTATTCGTAGAGTTACTTAAAATAATGCGTTTCTGATATAAAGGGACATGTTTTGCATCTGGTTGACATACACGGGGCACTCCTTAAGCCTTGAGGTTCTTCGGCATAAAGTCTATTTTAGCTGCTATCTGAGCTAACGTGGAAGTTTTTATGTTTCGTCCAGAGATGTCTTTAACCCATTTCGAAACAATATTCAGCTCTTGCAATTTGACCGATCCAAAACACCATTCGTAAGCAACTCTTATAAAATAGAGAGACGGAGGGCCCGGGATATATACCTTCTTCCCTCCAGGGCCCCAAATGAAAATAAAAAGTTTACCATATACAATACATTTTAATTAATAAACAACATAATTATCATAATATATACAATAATAAATACTGTTATTATAACAGTGATATATAATATCAATAAGTCATATACAGATTATAAAGAGGACTTCCAAGATGGCGGAGGTAGAGACAGCGTGCTCAAAGCGGAGAGAAAGTATTCTAAATTATTTTGGTAATTCTAAATCAAAAGATGATTTGCCAACATGTGGTGACGTAGAAACAAACCCCGGACCCCCGAAAACAAGAAATACCAACAATAGTAATGATCCAGGGAAGACAAATGAAAATCTGACGGAAGCAATGATGTCGATCAGTAGAGAAATGGCGGACATCAAATCTAGTGTGCAGGGAATACCAGCTCTTAACGCAAGCATAGCTGAACTGAATGGAAATCTAAAATCTATCAAAAAAGATATCTGTGCTATACAATCTGAAAATGGTCTTCTGAAGAATG
>JAUJPP010000004.1:1252307-1267673 GCA_030562195.1 Nipponacmea schrenckii | reverse complement strand
CTATGAGTTCTGTAATAACAACATTACCCCATAAGACTTCTCTATGAGTACTGTAATAACAACATTACACCATAAGTCTTCTATATGAGTACTGTAATAACAACATAACACCACAAGTCTTCTGTATGAGTTCTGTAATAACAACATTACACCATAAGTCTTCAATATGGGTACTGTAATAACAACATTACACCATAAGTCTTCTGTATGAGTACTGTAATAACAACATTACACCATAAGTCTTCTATATGAGTACTGTAATAACAACATTACACCATAAGTCTTCTATATGAGTACTGTAATAACAACATTACACCATAAGTCTTCTATATGAATTCTGTAATAACAATATTACACCACAAGTCTTCTGTATGAGTACTGTGATAACAACATTACACCATAAGTCTTCTATATGAGTATTGTAATAACAACATTACATCATAAGTCTTCTGTATGAGTACTGTAATAACAACATTACACCATAAGTCTTCTGTATGAGTATTGTAATAACAACATTACACCATAAGTCTTCTATATGAGTACTGTAATAACAACATTACACCATAAGTCTTCAATATGAATTCTGTAATAACAACATTACACCATAAGACTTCTATATGAGTACTGTAATAACAACATTACACCATAAGTCTTCTATATGAGTACTGTAATAACAACATTACACTATAAGTCTTCTATATGAGTACTGTAATAACATCATTACACCATAAGTCTTCTATATGAGTACTGTAATGACAAAATTACACCACAAGTCTTCTAAATGAGTACTGTAATAACAACATTGTATAGTTACTGTTTTATATATTACAGACTGATTTAAAAATGTCATCTAGAACATCTTTATTGGAGGCTGTAGAGAACAATGATCTAGTGACAGTCAATAGTTTGATACAGAGTGGTGACTGTGAT
Organism: Nipponacmea schrenckii; assembly: GCA_030562195.1. Lineage (NCBI taxonomy): Eukaryota > Metazoa > Mollusca > Gastropoda > Lottiidae > Nipponacmea > Nipponacmea schrenckii. Next base: position 1,266,743 of record JAUJPP010000004.1, on the reverse strand, counting down.
ATTAATATACAGGACGGGTATGGTGATTCACCTTTACATCTCGCTGTTTATAATAATAATATAGAGATAGTAAGGTTTTTACTAACCCGACCTGACTGTAATATTAATATACAGAACTGGTTTGATAGATCACCTTTATATCTCGCTGTACATAATAATAATATAGAGATAGTAAGGTGTGTATTATCCTGACCTGACTGTAATATTAATATACAGAACTGGTTTGATAGATCACCTTTATATCTCGCTGTACATAATAATAATATAGAGATAGTAAGGTGTTTACTATCCTACACTGACTGTAATATTTATATACAGGACAGGCTAGGTGATTCACCTTTACATCTCGCTGTTTATAATAATATAGAGATAGTAAGGTGTTTATTATCCCACCCTGACTGTAATATTAATATACAGGACAGGGACGGTGATTCACCTTTATATCTCGCTGTTTGGTTTAATAATATAGAGATAGTAAGGTGTTTATTTTCATACCCTGACTGTAATATTAATATACAGGACAGGGACGGTGATTCACCTTTATATCTCGCTGTTTGGTTTAATAATATAGAGATAGTAAGGTGTTTATTATCCCACCCTGACTGTAATATTAATATACAGGACAGGGACGGTGATTCACCTTTATATCTCGCTGTTTGGTTTAATAATATAGAGATAGTAAGGTGTTTATTATCCCACCCTGACTGTAATATTAATGTACAGGACAGGTTAGATAGATCACCTTTAAATCTCGCTGTACATAATAATAATATAGAGATAGTAAGGTGTTTATTATCCTACCCTGACTGTAATATTAATATACAGGGCAGGTTAGATAATTCACCTTTACATCTCGCTGTTCTGTATAATGATATAGCGATAGTAAGGTGTTTACTAACCCGACCTGACTGTAATATTAATATACAGGACAGGTATGGTAATTCACCTTTACATCTCGCTGTACATATTAATAATATAGAGATAGTAAGGTGTTTATTATCCTACCCTGACTGCAATATTAATATACAGGACAGTGACGGTGATTCACCTTTACATCTCGCTGTAGATAATGGTAATATAGAGATCGTGAGATTGTTGGTTGAAAAAGGTGAATGTTTGGTTAATATTAAAAACCAAGATGGACATTCACAGTTCTCTACTAATAAAGGTTTACGATCTCTATATAAACTAGTACAATCTCAGACTGTAGGATTATTTCATGTTATAATCCAACATAATGTTGATGTTTTAACTAATCATGTTGATAATCAACTTCAATTAGTTAAATATATTCTGAGTAATGTTTATGATTTAACATGTTTTAATTTACTTCTGTCTCATGGTTGTAGACAATCTTTTAATCAGCCATGTCTTAATGGTAACACTATTATTCAAAATGTACTCCAATTCTCACCATTATGGCAAATTGATCAAACAGTCAATTTTATTAAATTTCTTGTTTTTAAAAATGTCAACCTTCAACTTTTAACCTCAGATGATGGAGAAATCTCCTTTGGTCAGATATCTCTGGAGGAATTTTCTTCACAATCTAGACATGAATTAAGGCAAATCTTATATTTAAGTGGCGGCTCATTTGAACAAATTACACAAATACTACATTTTGAAGTCAAGGAAAATTATGAAGCAGCATTGCCAGAAACTTTAAGAGAAAAACCGAGAGAAAAATTCTATCTTTTCGCCAACAATCTGAGCCTTAAAGATATTTGTAGAAGAGTTATTAGACAAAATACAGGTCTAGCAATTCATGACCGAATTTCAGAAATCCTTGATTTTCCAGACCTGACTGATTTTCTGATGTTTAAAGATATTGATTCTGTGAGATTTTCACTGCTTGATCAGTTAGAGTCTGTTATTGATGATGATTATGATGTTGATTATAATTCCTATGATTTAAATACGGAGAATGATGATTATGATGATGATTATGTATATCTATTTATTAGATTTTTGTTTATTGATGAAGAGTCTGTTATTGATGATGATTTTGAGAATGATTATTTAGTGTATGAAGATTGTAAATATTTAAATTTTTTTTTTATAAACAATATTTTATTCATTTTAAATATGAAATGGATTAGGCAACAGGCTTACGCCTATATAACCCCTCTCCAATATTTAAATGAGGTACATGCCGGTTTAAAATACCCAGACTAGATTTAGATATAGGCCTACTGGTCTTTTCTAGACTTAGCAATGAGACGTCATCATTAAACCGATTCTGTGTTATATGTCTAAAGTAAAGATACTAATGTTTTAAGTAAAGAGACAAAAAAACTTGTGACGCATGAAAAGTTTAAAAGTTCAAATGTTTTATGGAATGCGATTGCAGACAAAACATTATGTAAGAGGTTTAGTTTTAGATTTAATATTTGACTTTTGTTAGATGTGTTTTGTGTTTTCACATTAAACATAAAACATATGAATTGTTACGTACGTCTTGTATATTACTGGTATGTTAACGGGCAACTTTCAACTTATTACATAAAATATCTGTATTATCTACATAACATTAGTGAATTAGATATTTCTATATAGCATAGACTTTAGGTAATAATGCCCTTCCGTACTGGACTAGATTTAAATTCAGATTGAGATTCAGAGTAAGAAATATATTTGATGTCAATTTAATGTTGTTCAAGTTGGAATCATTGCTTAATTAACACACATTCAATTATTCTATTACCAGTTGTTCTATCCATTTGGTTTCTATTTTGAGCTGCTGTCAAATAATTAATAATCAAGATTTCAAGAATCTAATTGACTAATTAGGTTGAATTAAAAATCAATTTTACTAATTGACAGAAACATTGAAATTATCTTTAAGAGGCATTTTGTTTTTTGTAGGTCAATTTGTTTTTGGCTTAAATTTATGAATTATAAGTAGCGTATTGTGTCGCTGAACGTATCTAAATATTTTAACTAAATAAATCCAACTGTTAATTTTTAAACATCAAAACTATTTAAACATTACAACATTACGTGAAACTTTTAACGTTCGTTATTGATTTTGATTGGTGTGTAAGAAATTACTGTACGGAGTTTAACAAAATAAACACGTTATTATAGAGAAATATATTTCCTACTTATTCTCAAGGTTTCAACTAATAATATTGAATCGTTCTAAACTTGAACAACAAAATTAGGTCAACCTGATTAATTAACAATTAGTACGTTCTATGTTTAATTAACCAGTTTAAAACAAATTCAGTAGATATACATTGATGTAAATAAAATATTTCCGTTGATAATTTATGATGTTTTTGATAATGAAATGATCAGTCGATTTAAGTTAATTTTTGGCAGGTTATAGAATACTATATTAATAGTCTCTATTGTTTATAATCTGTATATGACTTATTGATATTATATATCACTGTTATAATAACAGTATTTATTATTGTATATATTATGATAATTATGTTGTTTATTAAAAAAAAATGTATTGTATATGGTAAACTTTTTTTTTTGTCTCCAACCAATTTGTTTTTTTTTTTTCATTTGGGCCCCTGGAGGGAGGAGGTATATGTCCCAGGCCCTCCGTCTCTCTATTTTATAAGATTTGCTTACGAATGGTGATTTTGGATGGGTCAAATTGCATGAGCTTAATATTGTTTCGAAATGGGTTGAAGACATCTCTGGACGAAAAATAAAAAATTCCACCTTAGCACAGATAGCAGCTAAAAATAGACTGTATGCCGAAGAACCTCAAGGCTTAAGGAGTGCCCCGAGTATGTCAACCAGATGCAAAACATGTCCCTTTATATCAGAAACGCATTAGTTTTAAGTAACTCTACGAATAAAAGATACCCGATCCAAGAGCATCTAACATGTGAAAACCCGAATGTAATATACTTAATTTCATGTAAAAAATGTCACAAGCAAAATATCGGGGAAACAAAGAACAAATTAGACACTCGTTTTAATGGTCACAGATCATATATTAAATTTAAAAACGACAAGCCTGTTTCTAATCAATTCAATCTTGACCACGATCTCATAATTGAGCGCATAGAAATCGACCTGCTGGAAGATGAAAACCGAATTCGATCAATCTTGGGAAGCCCATTGGATTGAGAATTAAATACAGCAAGCCCCATAGGACTTAATATTCACCACAGATTGGGCATAGTACCCTTTGTCGTCCCCTTCAATACAACCAGTAATAAAGCAAGCAAGATAGTTTATGCCCATTATAAGAATCTTCACGCCAGTAATATTGATAGTTAACCCTTTATATGACACGGCAAACCAGGAGAAACACACAGCATTTAAATAACGTTTATTATCAAACGAACATGGACAACTAAATCAAGGGAGATAATTACAAACTGTGGCTCATGGACTTAGTCCAGTAAAACATTTTATGCTAATGATTGTATACAAATTTAGTCCGTTCTATTTTTAGAAATCCTCTTTCTCCCTTCCTTTTTGGGTTTTTGCATGCCCATTTTTGACTACTTTTTGGTCTAGATTTGAAATTTGATGTCTGAATTTCTGAGATAATGAGAAATTTAATTGGCGGAAGGTTATTTCTAAAAATAGTGGTTTTGTGTGCAGTGACAGTCAAGTGGATGTTGATATCCGGTAGTGGTCTACTTTCATTTTGACTAGTTCAAAATTTTCATGGTCATGCTATATTGAATTTTTGTACAGAAACTAAGTATTGGCCAGGCTTTCATGTGACATATTGGAAAGTTTTCAACGAGATTTCTGGAAAAAGTTATAGCAGTTTGAATTTCGTGATTTAACATGGAAACAGATGGCAAATGAATTAGTGGACTAAGTCCTGAATCAATGAAGGTAAGCTTCTTTATAAGTGGTATATTTCAAAAAGTTGTCCATGATTTTGTATGAAATCTTCAGGAAAGATACATATATGGTTTAATTACTGGTTTTTGCAATATTTGCAATAATTTTTTGCAAAAATTTCATTTTGTTGCAAATTTTAGTAAAAAGGGCCATTTTAGCCAATGTTATGCATATAAACAATGCAACAATGTATCAAAATTGTAAATATTTGTGTTCCTCCACATGTTTTTTACAAAATGGATGTTATCAAAGAGGATCTTTGTAGAAAACTTGCCAATTCATCGGTTGTGGCCACAAATAATTCCTGCAGGATATGGCAGGGGGCTTTGACATCAAATGGGAAGTATGGGGTTATATCTTTTAAGTGTCCCATCAGTCATAGAAGAAAGACCATGAATGTACACAGATTGGCTTTCATGATTTCCATGACTGAAGATTTCGTTCTGCCATCGAAATTGGACTGTTCCCATTTGTGTCATAACTCATTATGTATTAATATCGTACATCTTAGCCTTGAGCCCCACCACATAAACAATAACAGACAACATTGTGTTTCGGTTCATGCCTGTCAAGGCCATGAGAGGTATGCCATGTGTCTGTTACATTTAAAACTGTAAAAAGGTATTTCTTGTATGTCTGGTCTTTTAGACTTTGATCATAGAGATTTCAATTACATAACATCTGTTCACTATACTGTACAGTGTCATAGCACAGTAGGTTAATAATTGGCTTACTGCAGCAATATACCATACTCAGTATTGTTAGGCCCCAGCTAGTCCCACAGTTTGTTTACATTATTATGATTCTTAATTATGCTTATTATTTGGATGCAAATACTAATAAAAATGGGGATTGAGGGTGGGGGGGGGGGTCTGGATCTTAGGCTAGTGGAAATTCAAAGAAGAACACAAATACTTATAAACCAAACTAATTATCTTTTCTTTTTCATTTTCAGTGCAAATAATACAGTTTTTACAAGCATTACATCATTAAGTATAAGAATGTTCATCATCCTGAGATACACTTGGTATGTCTAATTGTCCTTTTCTGTAACCACTATCAGTTGAATTTGATTTCTTATATTTTGCAAAATCATAAATTTTATTTCCTCGAGAGAAAAGCTTTCTTCTTTTAACTTCTGGTCTTTTTTCATATTGTCTATAGTACAATGATTGTTTCTCAATACTGGACAATTATTGCAAAGTCTTAGGAGACAGTTTTGCTCCCAAAAACTCTGCCTTAGTTTCTGTGGCCTCCTTTACCCCGAGATTTGATCTTAGGATCGTCGATGAAAGCCTTCCCATAGCATTTCTCCCGTAATTCACATTTTTGGGAAGTGAAATGCTTATGCTTCTGTTTATTGACTCACACTTCTGCGTGTCTGTATTGAAACAAGTCTTGTCGATGGCTTCCTCACTTAATCTTATTTTTAACAGTTCGTTTAACAAAAACTTATCATTGTCATTCATTTGTAGGCTTGTTAAATTGTTTGAAGCCAGAAACATAGATGAGTTATATAACAGTTGTTACTTAAATTCACTCCCTAATGGATATATATGGCCTTTTTAAAGTCATTCTAGAAAATATTATGGTCTATGTTATTTGTATTTCTGCAATTGTCATTAGTTTTAGGAAGTACTGTGGTTTTCGAAGTACAAACAGATGGAATGATGTGCGAAGTTAATATTACATAATAAATTTTACCCCAATTCTGTATAATTTAATTTTTTCAGGTTTGGTTTAGATCAATGATCTTTAATATTTTTACAGAACTGAATTATCTTCATATATAAGAAAGTTATTACCAATTTAGAATTGTACGTATACTAGTTTACTATTTGTTAATATAGCCTTTCATAGGAAATTGGGAGCAACAGTAAAAACACTATCATTTGCAAACTTTTAGGTTTATTTGCATAATTTTTGGACAGGATCTTCCAGAGATGTTGTAAAACAAGCTAAGACAATAAAAAAAAATTGCCCCCCTATATAGGACTTAGTCCAGTAAAACATTTTATGCTAATGATTGTATACGAATTTAGTCCGTTCTATTTTTAGAAATCCTCTTTCTCCCTTCCTTTTTGGGTTTTTGCATGCCCATTTTTGACTACTTTTTGGTCTAGATTTGAAATTTGATGTCTGAAATTGCATTTTCTTTCAGAATTTCTGAGATAATGAGAAATTTAATTGGCGGAAGGTTATTTCTAAAAATAGTGGTTTTGTGTGCAGTGACAGTCAAGTGGATGTTGATATCCGGTAGTGGTCTACTTTCATTTTGACTAGTTCAAAATTTTCATGGTCATGCTATATTGAATTTTTGTACAGAAACTAAGTATTGGCCAGGCTTTCATGTGACATATTGGAAAGTTTTCAACGAGATTTCTGGAAAAAGTTATAGCAGTTTGAATTTCGTGATTTAACATGGAAACAGATGGCAAATGAATTAGTGGACTAAGTCCTGAATCAATGAAGGTAAGCTTCTTTATAAGTGGTATATTTCAAAAAGTTGTGCATGATTTTGTATGAAATCTTCAGGAAAGATACATATATGGTTTAATTACTGGTTTTTGCAATATTTGCAATAATTTTTTGCAAAAATTTCATTTTGTTGCAAATTTTAGTAAAAATGGCCATTTTAGCCAATGTTATGCATATAAACAATGCAACAATGTATCAAAATTGTAAATATTTGTGTTCCTCCACATGTTTTTTACAAAATGGATGTTATCAAAGAGGATCTTTGTAGAAAACTTGCCAATTCATCGGTTGTGGCCACAAATAATTCCTGCAGGATATGGCAGGGGGCTTTGACATCAAATGGGAAGTATGGGGTTATATCTTTTAAGTGTCCCATCAGTCATAGAAGAAAGACCATGAATGTACACAGATTGGCTTTCATGATTTCCATGACTGAAGATTTCGTTCTGCCATCGAAATTGGACTGTTCCCATATGTGTCATAACTCATTATGTATTAATATCGAACATTTTAGCCTTGAGCCCCACCACATAAACAATAACAGACAACATTGTGTTTCGGTTCATGCCTGTCAAGGCCATGATAGGTATGCCATGTGTCTGTTACATTTAAAACTGTAAAAAGGTATTTCTTGTATGTCTGGTCTTTTAGACTTTGATCATAGAGATTTCAATTACATAACATCTGTTCACTATACTGTACAGTGTCATAGCACAGTAGGTTAATAATTGGCTTACTGCAGCAATATACCATACTCAGTATTGTTAGGCCCCAGCTAGTCCCACAGTTTGTTTACATTATTATGATTCTTCATTATGCTCATTATTTGGATGCAAATACTAATAAAAATGGGGATTGAGGGGGGGGGGGTTGGCTAGTGGAAATTCAAAGAAGAACAAATACTTATAAACCAAACTAATTATCTTTTACTGTTTATAAGACATATAGAAATAGGCATAGGTAAAGAAGCACAAGATATATGGATATACTATTTCTAACAATTTATTAACTCAACGTTTCACATGCTCATACAGGCAGCGTTATCAAGTGAAATGAATAAAAACTTAACAGGACTAACAATATATATAGATAAAAGAAAAACAAACACATGATTAGCACTCTAATTACGGAAGCCATAATTAAACCAACAAGGATTAACATGGGTAGATCAAGAGGGGTTAGGGAAGCCATAAGATGAGAGGTAGTTAATTAATCAAATAGTCCATTCCAAACGTTAGGGATATAGTATCCTACATCACGGTTAAGTTCTGGCTTGTGCTTTTTTATTTCGATGGCTTCTCTCAGTTTTCTGTTTTTCCATGAATTATGGTTGGTTGCAAGAAGTTCAACACTATTCCATCTGATTCTGTGGCGCCTATCTTTTAAATAGTGTTCAGCTATAGCAGAATCTTCAGATTGCGTTTATTACATGCCGTTCTGTGTTCTTCTATTCGTACTGATATAGGTCTAGATGTTTCCCCAATGTAAGATTTCTTGCAACTACAGTCAATTTTGTATACTACACATTTAGGGTCCGGGTTGGGTTCTTCCTTCTGCATGAACCAAGGTTTTTAAGGACGTTGTGCCTGAGAATGCTACTGTAGCTCCTATTTGTTGGGTCAGTATCCTTTTTATGTGGTAGCTGATGGTTCCTACATAAGGGATGCTGAAAAATACCGGAGATTTAGGCGGTTTAGGTTTTTTACAAGTGGGTGTTAGAGTGTTCTTCATAACCTTGTTCACCATTTTTGGGGTTATATTTGTTGAAGTTGATGAAGGACTGTTTTAGGTGGTTGATTTCATCTTCTAGCGATTCTTGATTGCATATGATGTTGGCACGGCGTGTAAGGGTTGAGATTATTCCTGTTTTGACTGTCATTGGGTGGTTGGATGAGTTGTGGACATATTGGTCTGTGTGGGTTGGTTTTCTGTACACTGTTGTGGCAAGACTTTCATCCTTTCGTGATATTAGGATATCAAGGAACGCTAGTTGTTGGTCGGTATTTTCACTTTCAGTTGTGAATTGAATCCTAGGATGGATGCTGTTCAGATGGATACGTAGTTCTTCAGGATCTTTGGTACTATCTATTATGAAAAATGTATCGTCCACCTTTCGTAGCCAGCATTGGGGTTGGTAAGGGGCTGTCGATAAGGCTAGTTTTTCAAAGTACGTCATATATATTTCAGTAAGGAGTGGGCTAATAGGTGATCCAATTGGTAGGCCATGTACTTGTTTGTAAATTTCTTTTTTCCCAAGCGAAGTATGTTGTTGATATGCACATTTAACTAGTTCCACAATACTGTTGACACTAAGTTTGGTATTTAGATCTGGGAGGACAGCTGATACACGATTAGTGAGGATGTCTAATACAGAGTCAGTAGGCACATTGGTGAAGAGGTCAATTACATCATAACTAATTATTTTACCTGTGTATTGGGCGGATTTTATGAGACTACAAAAGTGGGACGAATCTTTAACATAAGATTTAGCTGTTTTACCAAGTGGGGCAAGTAGTTTGGTGAGGTATTGGGATAATTTATAGTGCACACTGTTCCTGGAACATACAAGGATTCTTACTTTAACTGGGTCTTTATGGTTTTTGATCTGTGCTTTAGCGTAAGGTGGGGTGGGGTGAGTTATATGGAGCTGTTTATGTAGCGCTTCATCTATTTCTTTCTTCTCTTCTAGTTCTTTAAGTTTCCGCTTTAATTTTCCGTTAAGAGTGGTTGTGGGGTTAGTTTTGGATTTTTGGTATGTAGTTTGATCCGCAAGACTGGTTTCTACTTATTCATCTAAGTGGTTGGTATCTATCACTACTGTTGCCTTCCCTTTGTCAGCTGGTACAATAGTGATGGTTTGGTCTTGGTTGAGTTCTTTAATGGCTAATCTGTCTTGGTTGCTTAGATTTGGTCTTTGTGGTTTAGCTTTTTGGATGATGTTGAGGATTTGGTGTCTTATATGATCAATTTTTCCATTGGGAGCCAATTGTTGGAGTCCATTCTCAATATTGGTGACGAAGATTACTTTAGGTATGGCTTTGGTGGTGGTGCGGTAATTCAGACCCTTGGCTAGTAAGTTGATCTGATCAGTGGTGAGAGGTTTAGATGATATATTGACTACTGTTTTCTTCATATAATCCGTTGGTATGTTGGTGTGGTTTGATTGGTCAGTTTTACGCTTATTCTTGATGAGTTTGGCTAACTTATTCTTCTGTTTCGACTTGGATTCTTCTATTATTCTGGTATTGGCATTTTCGGTTATCATAATCTGGTGGGGAAAGGATTTCCTTAAGTTTGGTCAGTAACTTGCTTTTTAAGTTGTGGAGGGTGGATTTAGAACTTCTGTAGTGGCTGATGCGTTCTTTGACAAGTAATCTACTAGCTTCATAAACTATTTTTGACGCTGATAGGGATTTGACTGGGGATCGTACTTTTAACCCGTGTGGAATGACATTCCTGTCTCTACATCTAAGAAGGGAAAAAAAGGTTAACACATGATTTATCATATTTATATTGCGTAGTTTTCAACCTGTTGATTAAACTCAATGTCTCACCTCCATAATGGTGTGTAATGTACTGTTTATAAGACATATAGAAATAGGCATAGGTAAAGAAGCACAAGATATATGGATATACTATTTCTAACAATTTATTAACTCAACGTTTCACATGCTCATACAGGCAGCGTTATCAAGAGAAATGAATAAAAACTTAACAGGACTAACAATATATATAGATAAAAGAAAAACAAACACATGATTAGCACTCTAATTACGGAAGCCATAATTAAACCAACAAGGATTAACATGGGTAGATCAAGAGGGGTTAGGGAAGCCATAAGATGAGAGGTAGTTAATTAATCAAATAGTCCATTCCAAACGTTAGGGATATAGTATCCTACATCACGGTTAAGTTCTGGCTTGTGCTTTTTTATTTCGATGGCTTCTCTCAGTTTTCTGTTTTTCCATGAATTATGGTTGGTTGCAAGAAGTTCAACACTATTCCATCTGATTCTGTGGCGCCTATCTTTTAAATAGTGTTCAGCTATAGCAGAATCTTCAGATTTGCGTTTATTACATGCCGTTCTGTGTTCTTCTATTCGTACTGATATAGGTCTAGATGTTTCCCCAATGTAAGATTTCTTGCAACTACAGTCAATTTTGTATACTACACATTTAGGGTCCGGGTTGGGTTCTTCCATTCTTCCTGCATGAACCAAGGTTTTTAAGGACGTTGTGCCTGAGAATGCTACTGTAGCTCCTATTTGTTGGGTCAGTATCCTTTTTATGTGGTAGCTGATGGTTCCTACATAAGGGATGCTGAAAAATACCGGAGATTTAGGCGGTTTAGGTTTTTTTCAAGTGGGTGTTAGAGTGTTCTTCATAACCTTGTTCACCAGTTTTGGGTTATATTTGTTGAAGTTGATGAAGGACTGTTTTAGGTGGTTGAGTTCATCTTCTAGCGATTCTTGATTGCATATGATGTTGGCACGGCGTGTAAGGGTTGAGATTATTCCTGTTTTGACTGTCATTGGGTGGTTGGATGAGTTGTGGACATATTGGTCTGTGTGGGTTGGTTTTCTGTACACTGTTGTGGCAAGACTTTCATCCTTTCGTGATATTAGGACATCAAGGAACGCTAGTTGTTGGTCGGTATTTTCACTTTCAGTTGTGAATTGAATCCTAGGATGGATGCTGTTCAGATGGATACGTAGTTCTTCAGGATCAAGGAACCACTAAAATTAGCCTTGTAACACCGTCGAAACTGAGATGCACTAAGATGGGAAGTGTCAGCCAATCTCTCAACTTTCCACATAGGGTGTAAACTTTTCATAGCGTCTTCGATTCCGGTTGCTGACGTTGAATCTCCGTCTGTTGTAGCAAACTTTATGAGCACCCCTTGCAATGACAAATCTTCTCCAATTATTCTGCCTATTTCTTTCTCAGATAAAGGTGCATGTCTGTGTAGATTTGCTGTGCAGCCCTCGTGTCCAGGACAGTTGACAACAATGCCTGTGCCTCTGAGCCACGCTCCAGTCCAACAAAGTTTATTTTGCAGCACAGCACTTATTATGTATTTCCTATCTGTGTTTGTCTCACAAGCAATGCCAATCGATTGAGATGCTCCTTGGCCAGGTTTCTTACCGTGTCCTATGGTAAGACAATTGTATCTACCATCCAAAGCCACATTTATCACATTGGGGTTGGATGCACCTCTTCTTCTGTTGATGTTTTTGACCTCTTCCACCTTCTTTCTCATACATTCAGTATTCAATTCTGTTGTTTTTGAACTCACATAATTGGATAACTTAGACATACCACTTCGTGCGGGAGGGGGTATGTCTAAATCAGCCAGTAAAAGCCTAGTCCTTGAATTTCCAATAGGCATATCCAGCAATCCAGCTTGTAGGTTGATGTTTACAGCTGCAGCTTTTCTACCCCTTTTGCCGGTTGTGACTTCCTTGTATAAATTCACTACTGGGGAAATGTATTCACAATTAAGGCATTTTAGTGAATATTTCCATCCAGCTCCCCATTTTGCTTCTGTGTGGATATTAAATTGTGGCACCGGACACACTTGAGCCTTTTCTTCAGCATGGACCTGAATAGATAAATTCCAAAATTCCACCATCTTTTCCACATTGATTATCCGGTTGCCTGTTACTTCATTATTATCATAACTGCTTTCTTCTTTTTCAGGCCTTGGTCTTAAAACCCTGTTACTACCTGGGGAGTCTACTTCCATGTAAGAATAACTTATCTCTTGGTCTTCAGACACTGCAGATGTAGATGGAAGATCATAATCAGTCTGTGTTACCTGGCTAACTTTCATTACATGTCCAGGTAAAAATTGTGAACTTCTTCTTTTCCTGTCGCCTTTCATTTTCAGAGTTTTGAATGAATGAAAATGAGTGAATTTCTCCTTTTAAATACAGTCATATTGGTCTAAGACTTGAGGGAGGTGAAAATATCAGCAGAATAATATATGATTCTTTTACAAAAGAAATGACAGAAAAATCATTTTTTTTCTACTTATTTACAGGACTGACAGGACTGACAGTACTGACATGGATTCTGGGGTGTAAGGCTTATAAACCTATAAATGAGTTATATAACAGTTGTTACTTAAATTCACTCCCTAATGGATATATATGGCCTTTTTAAAGTCATTCTAGAAAATATTATGGTCTATGTTATTTGTATTTCTGCAATTGTCATTAGTTTTAGGAAGTACTGTGGTTTTTGAAGTACAAACAGATGGAATGATGTGCGAAGTTAATATTACATAATAAATTTTACCCCAATTCTGTATAATTTCATTTTTTCAGGTTTGGTTTAGATCAATGATCTTTAATATTTTTACAGAACTGAATTATCTTCATATATAAGAAAGTTATTACCAATTTAGAATTGTACGTATACTAGTTTACTATTTGTTAATATAGCCTTTCATTGGTGAGTAAGAAAACTACTGTACGGAGTTTAACAAAATAAACAAGTTATTATAGAGAAATATATTTCCTACTTATTCTCAACGTTTCAACTAATAATATTAAATCGTTCTAAACTTGAACAACAAAATTAGGTCAACCTGATTAATTAACAATTAGTACGTTCTATGTTTAATTAACCAGTTTAAAACAAATTCAGTAGATATACATTGATGTAAATAAAATATTTCCGTTGATAATTTATGATGTTTTTGATAATGAAATGATCAGTCGATTTAAGTTAATTTTTGGCAGGTTATAGAATACTATATTAATAGTCTCTATTGTTTATAATCTGTATATGACTTATTGATATTATATATCACTGTTATAATAACAGTATTTATTATTGTATATATTATGATAATTATGTTGTTTATTAAAAAAAAATGTATTGTATATGGTAAACTTTTTTTTTTGTCTCCAACCAATTTGTTTTTTTTTTTCATTTGGGCCCCTGGAGGGAGGAGGTATATGTCCCAGGCCCTCCGTCTCTCTATTTTATAAGATTTGCTTACGAATGGTGATTTTGGATGGGTCAAATTGCATGAGCTTAATATTGTTTCGAAATGGGTTGAAGACATCTCTGGACGAAAAATAAAAAATTCCACCTTAGCACAGATAGCAGCTAAAAATAG
>JAUJPP010000004.1:1228168-1251807 GCA_030562195.1 Nipponacmea schrenckii | reverse complement strand
CGAAATTTGAAAATCGGTCTCCAAGAAAAGGTAGATAATGATCCATTGTATCTATGTGCTAAATTTCATCAAAATCGGTCTATCAGTAGTGTCTGAATTTCGGATTTAAGAATTGTAACGAAAATTCAAAATGGCGGCCGATATGGCAGCTTGACCTAATTATTTAGGTCAAATCAATCACTATTGACAAGTTATTTATAAAACAGTTTTCACTTTTCACCTAGCAGTTATAGACCGGAAGTTACGTAATTACGTCATTTGAGGCTAAACCGGAAGTGGAATTTTTATTTTCACATTTTTTAAAAAATTATAAACATATCGCCTATCAACTGGTAAAGTTTAAAAATTTTACCATTTATTTTAAAGGAGAAATCACGGTCTGAAATTTTTGCCGATGACCCTTGAATATTGAATTGCAAATCGTGGGTAAAATATTTAACCTAATTGCATAAAACCTATAATTGTTAGTTGACAAATACATTGAAGTTTTCAAATCTGAAAATCCGGTCAAAATCGAACTGAAAATAAACTTGCTAAAGCAAAAAAACCTGAACTTCCGGTTCTCACTTCCTGTTAGAGATAGAACTTCCGGTTTTGTTTTATTTGATAATAGAAATCATTCTAAGATCAACTGTAGATTAGAAT
This sequence comes from Nipponacmea schrenckii, assembly GCA_030562195.1. NCBI lineage: Eukaryota > Metazoa > Mollusca > Gastropoda > Lottiidae > Nipponacmea > Nipponacmea schrenckii. Next base: position 1,251,162 of record JAUJPP010000004.1, on the reverse strand, counting down.
TTCTGCACCTTTTACCAGTTTGTCTGCAAACTCATCCAAGAATTACAAAAAAAAAAAAAATAGAGCCACACGTGGCACAGAGTGGGACTTTGCTAACGTTGCAAAATTGCAACAAACAGGCCGAAACATCTGATTTTCTGGGAGAAACTGGCCAAAGCAACGAGGTATCTGTGTGCAAAGAATTTTTTGGAAAAATGTTATTTTCTACAGATGTAAAGCGCTGACCGATATAACTGGTAAAATTTGGGAAATTTACCCGTATGTGCCACGCCCATCTAATTTACTTTTGCGTAAATCTAATCTCATACAAAATATATATTCATGGTACAAATTTTAAGCTTGTACATCTAATAGATCACGAGATATACACAAATACGTTTCAAAAAAGCAAAATGTACTTTAATTTTAAAAGTCCAAAAATTAAATTTTCATTTTAAAAACTTTTGTTGTGCATCGCTGGAAAGAGGACAAAAGGCGCCTTCGGAATGTGAAAAAAATAACCCTCTAAATTAATTAGGTCACGCTCTAGAGCAGTCCAACTTTGCAAATTTTGCTGCTTTCGAGCAGCTATAAAACCGGAAATAGACGTCAGAAGTCTAATGCCAAATTGTCAACTGATAGCTAAAGTCAGTGACCAATGACCTTGTAAAGGTCAAGGTCACCAAAGGTCAAAGTCACTAGAAATAAGCCCCCAAACTAAAAAAAACTGATTTTTTGCAATTGTCGCAAAATTGCAACAAACAGGCAGACACATTTGATTTTTTGGGATAAACTGGCCAAAGTAATGAGATATATGTATGCAAGGTACTTTTTTGAAAAACGTTATTTACTGCAGCCGTAATTCGCTGACCGATATAAATGGTAAATTTGAAGTTCACCCGGATGTGCCACCCCCATCTCTTTTTTTTGGAGGGGAATCTAATCATATTCAAAATGTATATTCACAGTTAAAATTTGAAGCTTGTACAGCTGATAGATCACGAGATATACACACAAACATTTCAAGGAAGCGAAAATACGGCAAAATGTACTTTTCTTTGCAAAAATCAAAAAATTCAATTTTCATTTTACAAACTTTTGTTCAATATCGTTGGAAAGAGGACAAAAAACAATCTAAGAATCTGAAAAAATTAACACTCTAAATTAATTAGGTCACGCTCTAGAGCAGCCCAAAGTTGCGAATTTTGCTGTTTTCGGGCAGCTATAAAACCGGAAGTAGACGTCGGAGGTCAAAGTTCAAAGTATCAACTGATAGCCAAGGTCAATGAACTTTGACCTACTAAAGGTCATGGTCACCAAAGGTCAAGGTCACGAGAAATAAGCCCCCAAACCTCGAAAAAATTCAACCGGATGTTGCAAAAAAGCAAAAGCAAAATTCAAAAATCGATTTCCAACATTTTGATCGCAATCGACTAAGCTTTCCAGAAATATAAACATCACACAAATCGCTCTTACCGTAGAGGCCCCATTTTGAGTTTTACAAAAAAGTGACATTTCAAGATGGCGGCCAATGTTTTACTTCTGGTCCGGATTTTTTCTGCTTCGTTTTTTTTTCTTCTAATTTAATTAGGATTGACATAAATTTTGTTGCGATACATCAATTACAGCACAAGTAGGTCAACCGGAAGTTTAAACCCGTTTTACGTTGGCATCGGAAATGAAGCAAAAAATTTTGACTCTGCCAATGTTTTCATATTCGTGACACTTGAAGGCACCCAAATTTTCAGATCAATCGGTCTAAAAATAGCAAAGTTGCAAAAATGTGCAAAATACGGCGAAAAAATGTGTGCTATGAATTTTCGAATTTCGAAATTTTGTAACTGCTATCTTGTTGGAAATTGTTTCAAACCGAAAACAAACTGGGACTTTGCGGTAGCAAAGTCCCACAATAAAATAATCCGAACGATTACAATACGTTTTCGCCAAAGTCGAAATACGTAATTACTTGTACAAAATCAACTGCGATATACAAGATGGCTTAATATATAAAAGGGAATTAAAACTGCCGTCAATTTTTAAAACAAACGGTCTATCGAGAACATTTTACAAATGTCTTGAATCATTCAGATCAATGAGTTACGATAACTGCCGAGAATTACAGAATGTTCTTAACGATTGATAAATTTCTATTCAACTTACCACAGTTTATCAACATACTCCTTTCTACAGCTTTCAAACACACCATTTTCATCATTGGAACCTGACGAGACGGCGTGGTCCTTTATACATTGTAATTCACATGCCATTGTCGGTGTTATCAGCTGACAAACAGCTAGTCCTATAATTAGAGGATTAAAATAATCTTACGTTCTGGTAATTTCTCTAAATATGAGCACAAAATCAAATCCAGATTTCTAGGGAACGAAAGAATTGGAATTTTTGAAACTAGAATCTGTATATAAAAGGGAATTAAAACTGCCGTAAATTTTTTAAAACAAACGGTCTATCGAGAACATTTTACAAATGTCTTGAATCATTCAGATCAATGAGTTACGATAACTGCCGAGAATTACAGAATGTTCTTAACGATTGATAAATTTCTATTCAACTTACCACAGTTTATCAACATACTCCTTTCTACAGCTTTCAAACACACCATTTTCATCATTGGAACCTGACGAGACGGCGTGGTCCTTTATACATTGTAATTCACATGCCATTGTCGGTGTTATCAGCTGACAAACAGCTAGTCCTATAATTAGAGGATTAAAATAATCTTACGTTCTGGTAATTTCTCTAAATATGAGCACAAAATCAAATCCAGATTTCTAGGGAACGAAAGAATTGGAAGTTTTGAAACTAGAATCTGTATCTTTTGATTGAAATGAAACGAAAGTGTTTTATTCCCAAATCACCCCTTCCCATTTTACCCCTTTCTCACTATACTACAGCACTGGAGTATATATATATCCTGTGTGTTGAAATGTAGTATGTAATAAGTCTAGAAGTAGTATATCTATATATCTTGTGTTTTGAAACGTAGTATATAATAAACCTAGAAGTAGTATATCTATATAGCTTGTGTTTTGAAACGTAGTATATAATAAACCTAGAAGTAGTATATCTATATAGCTTGTGTTTAGAAACGTAGTATGTAATAAGCCTAGAAGTAGTATATCCAAATATCTTGTGTTTTGAAACATAGTATGTAATAAACCTAGAAGTAGTATATCTATATATCTTGTGTTTGGAAACATAGTATGTAATAAACCTAAAAGTAGAGTATCTATATATCTTGTGTTTTAAATGTAGTATGTAATAAACCTAGAAGTAGTACATCTATATATCTTGTGTTTTGAAACATAGTATGTAATAAACCTAGAAGTAGTACATCTATATATCTTGTGTTTTGAAACATAGTATGTAATAAACCTAGAAGTAGTATATCTATATATCTTGTGTTTCGAAACGTAGTATGTAATAAACCTAGAAGTAGTATATCTATATATCTTGTGTTTAGAAACGTAGTATGTAATAAGCCTAGAAGTAGTATATCCAAATATCTTGTGTTTTGAAACATAGTATGTAATAAACCTAGAAGTAGTATATCTATATATCTTGTGTTTGGAAACATAGTATGTAATAAACCTAGAAGTAGTATATCTATATATCTTGTGTTTAGAAACATAGTATGTAATAAACCTAGAAGTAGTATATCTATATATCTTGTGTTTTGTAACATAGTATGTAATAAAGTAAGAAGTAGTATATCTATATATCTTGTGTTTAGAAACATAGTATGTAATAAACCTAGAAGTAGTATATCTATATATCTTGTGTTTTGTAACATAGTATGTAATAAAGTAAGAAGTAGTATATCTATATATCTTGTGTTTAGAAACATAGTATGTAATAAACCTAGAAGTAGTATATCTATTTCTTGTGTTTTGTAACATAGTATGTAATAAACCTAGAAGTAGTATATCTATATATCTTGTGTTTCGAAACGTAGTATGTAATAAACCTAGAAGTAGTATATCTATATATCTTGTGTTTTGAAACGTAGTATATAATAAACCTAGAAGTAGTATATCTATATATCTTGTGTTTAGAAACATAGTATGTAATAAACCTAGAAGTAGTATATCTATTTCTTGTGTTTTGTAACATAGTATGTAAAAAACCTAGAAGTAGTATATCTATATATCTTGTGTTTCGAAACGTAGTATGTAATAAACCTAGAAGTAGTATATCTATATATCTTGTGTTTTGAAACGTAGTATATAATAAACCTAGAAGTAGTATATCTATATATCTTGTGTTTTGAAACATAGTATGTAATAAAGTAAGAAGTAGTATATCTATATATCTTGCGTTTGAAACGTAGTATGTAAAAAACCTAGAAGTAGTATATATCTTGTGTGTTGAAATGTAGTATGTAATAAACCTAGAAGTAGTATATCTATATATCTTGCAATAGAAATGTAGTATGTAAAAAACCTAGAAGTAGTACATCCATAAATCTTGTGTTTTGAAATGTAGTATGTAATCAAACTAGAAGTAGTACATCCATATATCTTGTGTTTCGAAACGTAGTATGTAAAAAACCTAGAAGTAGTATATCTATATATCTTGTTTTTCGAAACGTAGTATGTAATAAACCTAGAAGTAGTATATCTATATATCTTGTGTTTAGAAACATAGTATGTAATAAACCTAGAAGTAGTACATCCATATATCTTGTGTTTAGAAACGTAGTATGTAATAATTTAAGAAGTTGTATATATATATATATCTTGTGTTTAGAAACGTAGTATGTAATAATTTAAGAAGTTGTATATATATATATCTTGTGTTTAGAAACATAGTATGTAATAAACCTAGAAGTAGTATATCTATATATCTTGTGTTTAGAAACGTAGTATGTAATAAACCCAGAAGTAGTATATCTATATATCTTGTGTTTCGAAACGTATTATGTAATAAACCTAGAAGTAGTATATCTATATATCTTGTGTTTCGAAACGTAGTATGTAATAAAGTAAGAAGTAGTATATCTATATATATTTTGTGTTTTAAAAAGTAGTATATAATAAACCTAGAAGTAGTATATCTATATATCTTGTGTGTTGATATGTAGTATGTAATAAACCTAGAAGTAGTATATCTATATATCTTGTTTTTTGAAACGTAGTATGTAATAAACCTAGAAGTAGTATATCTATATAGCTTGTGTGTTGATATGTAGTATGTAATAAACCTAGAAGTAGTATATCTATATAGTTTGTGTGTTGATATGTAGTATGTAATAAACCTAGAAGTAGTATATCTATATATCTTGTGTTTCAAAACGTAGTACCGGTAGGTAATAAACCTAGAAGTAGTATATCTATATATCTTGTGTTTAGAAACATAGTATGTAATAAACCTAGAAGTAGTATATCTATATATCTTGTGTTTTGTAACATAGTATGTAATAAACCTAGAAGTAGTATATCTATATATCTTGTGTTTCGAAACGTAGTATGTAATAAACCTAGAAGTAGTATATCTATATATCTTGTGTTTAGAAACATAGTATGTAATAAACCTAGAAGTAGTATATCTATATATCTTGTGTTTTGTAACATAGTATGTAATAAACCTAAAAGTAGTACATCTATATAGCATGTGTTTCAAAACGTAGTATATAATAAAGTGAGAAGTAGTATATCTATATATCTTGTGTTTAGAAACGTAGTATGTAATAAACCTAGAAGTAGTATATCTATATATCTTGTGTTTCGAAACGTAGTATGTAATTAACCTAGAAGTAGTATATCTATATATCTTGTGTTTCGAAACGTAGTATGTAATAAACCTAGAAGTTGTATATATATATATATATATATATATATATATATATATATATATATATATATATATATATATCTTGTGTTTAGAAACGAAGTATGTAATAAACCTAGAAGTAGTATATCTATATATCTTGTGTGTTGATATGTAGTATGTAATAAACCTAGAAGTAGTATATCTATATATCTTGTGTTTAGAAACATAGTATGTAATAAACCTAGAAGTAGTATATCTATATATCTTGTGTTTTGAAACGTAGTATGTAATAAAGTAAGAAGTAGTATATCTATATATCTTGTGTTTCGAAACGTAGTATGTAATAAACCTAGAAGTAGTATATCTATATATCTTGTGTTTCGAAACGTAGTATGTAATAAAGTAAGAAGTAGTATATCTATATATATTTTGTGTTTTAAAAAGTAGTATATAATAAACCTAGAAGTAGTATATCTATATATCTTGTGTGTTGATATGTAGTATGTAATAAACCTAGAAGTAGTATATCTATATATCTTGTGTTTAGAAACATAGTATGTAATAAACCTAGAAGTAGTATATCTATATAGCTTGTGTGTTGATATGTAGTATGTAATAAACCTAGAAGTAGTATATCTATATAGTTTGTGTGTTGATATGTAGTATGTAATAAACCTATAAGTAGTATATCTATATATCTTGTGTTTCGAAACGTAGTACCGGTAGGTAATAAACCTAGAAGTAGTATATCTATATATCTTGTGTTTAGAAACATAGTATGTAATAAACCTAGAAGTAGTATATCTATTTCTTGTGTTTTGTAACATAGTATGTAAAAAACCTAGAAGTAGTATATCTATATATCTTGTGTTTCGAAACGTAGTATGTAATAAACCTAGAAGTAGTATATCTATATATCTTGTGTTTTGAAACGTAGTATATAATAAACCTAGAAGTAGTATATCTATATATCTTGTGTTTTGTAACATAGTATGTAATAAAGTAAGAAGTAGTATATCTATATATCTTGCGTTTGAAACGTAGTATGTAAAAAACCTAGAAGTAGTATATATCTTGTGTGTTGAAATGTAGTATGTAATAAACCTAGAAGTAGTATATCTATATATCTTGCAATAGAAATGTAGTATGTAATAAACCTAGAAGTAGTACATCCATAAATCTTGTGTTTTGAAATGTAGTATGTAATCAAACTAGAAGTAGTACATCCATATATCTTGTGTTTCGAAACGTAGTATGTAAAAAACCTAGAAGTAGTATATCTATATATCTTGTGTTTCGAAACGTAGTATGTAATAAACCTAGAAGTAGTATATCTATATATCTTGTGTTTAGAAACATAGTATGTAATAAACCTAGAAGTAGTACATCCATATATCTTGTGTTTAGAAACGTAGTATGTAATAATTTAAGAAGTTGTATATATATATATCTTGTGTTTAGAAACGTAGTATGTAATAATTTAAGAAGTTGTATATCTATATATCTTGTGTTTAGAAACGTAGTATGTAATAAACCTAGAAGTAGTATATCTATATATCTTGTGTTTAGAAACGTAGTATGTAATAAACCTAGAAGTAGTATATCTATATATCTTGTGTTTCGAAACGTAGTATGTAATAAACCTAGAAGTAGTATATCTATATATCTTGTGTTTCGAAACGTAGTATGTAATAAAGTAAGAAGTAGTATATCTATATATATTTTGTGTTTTAAAAAGTAGTATATAATAAACCTAGAAGTAGTATATCTATATATCTTGTGTGTTGATATGTAGTATGTAATAAACCTAGAAGTAGTATATCTATATATCTTGTGTTTAGAAACGTAGTATGTAATAAACCTAGAAGTAGTATATCTATATAGCTTGTGTGTTGATATGTAGTATGTAATAAACCTAGAAGTAGTATATCTATATAGTTTGTGTGTTGATATGTAGTATGTAATAAACCTAGAAGTAGTATATCTATACATCTTGTGTTTCGAAACGTAGTACCGGTAGGTAATAAACCTAGAAGTAGTATATCTATATATCTTGTGTTTAGAAACATAGTATGTAATAAACCTAGAAGTAGTATATCTATATATCTTGTGTTTTGTAACATAGTATGTAATAAACCTAGAAGTAGTATATCTATATATCTTGTGTTTCGAAACGTAGTATGTAATAAACCTAGAAGTAGTATATCTATATATCTTGTGTTTAGAAACATAGTATGTAATAAACCTAGAAGTAGTATATCTATATATCTTGTGTTTTGTAACATAGTATGTAATAAACCTACAAGTAGTACATCTATATAGCTTGTGTTTCAAAACGTAGTATATAATAAAGTGAGAAGTAGTATATCTATATATCTTGTGTTTAGAAACGTAGTATGTAATAAACCTAGAAGTAGTATATCTATATATCTTGTGTTTCGAAACGTAGTATGTAATAAACCTAGAAGTAGTATATCTATATATCTTGTGTTTCGAAACGTAGTATGTAATAAACCTAGAAGTAGTATATCTATATATCTTGTGTTTAGAAACATAGTATGTAATAAACCTAGAAGTAGTATATCTATATATCTTGTGTTTTGAAACGTAGTATATAATAAAGTAAGAAGTAGTATATCTATATATCTTGTGTTTTGAAACATAGTATGTAATAAAGTAAGAAGTAGTATATCTATATATCTTGTGTTTTGAAACGTAGTATATAATAAAGTAAGAAGTAGTATATCTATATATCTTGTGTTTTGAAACATAGTATGTAATAAAGTAAGAAGTAGTAAATCTATATATCTTGTGTTTTGAAACATAGTATGTAATAAAGTAAGAAGTAGTATATCTATATATCTTGTGTTTAGAAACATAGTATGTAATAAACCTAGAAGTAGTATATCTATATATCTTGTGTTTTGTAACATAGTATGTAATAAACCTAAAAGTAGTACATCTATATAGCATGTGTTTCAAAACGTAGTATATAATAAAGTGAGAAGTAGTATATCTATATATCTTGTATTTGGAAACGTAGTATGTAATAAACCTAGAAGTAGTATATCTATATATCTTGTGTTTCGAAACGTAGTATGTAATAAACCTAGAAGTAGTATATCTATATATCTTGTGTTTCGAAACGTAGTATGTAATAAACCTAGAAGTTGTATATATATATATCTTGTGTTTAGAAACGAAGTATGTAATAAACCTAGAAGTAGTATATCTATATATCTTGTGTGTTGATAGGTAGTATGTAATAAACCTAGAAGTAGTATATCTATATATCTTGTGTTAAGAAACATAGTATGTAATAAACCTAGAAGTAGTATATCTATTTATCTTGTGTTTAGAAACGTAGTATATAATAAAGTAAGAAGTAGTATATCTATATATCTTGTGTTTTGAAACATAGTATGTAATAAAGTAAGAAGTAGTAAATCTATATATCTTGTGTTTTGAAACATAGTATGTAATAAAGTAAGAAGTAGTATATCTATATATCTTGTGTTTAGAAACATAGTATGTAATAAACCTAGAAGTAGTATATCTATATATCTTGTGTTTTGTAACATAGTATGTAATAAAGTAAGAAGTAGTATATCTATATATCTTGTGTTTAGAAACATAGTATGTAATAAACCTAGAAGTAGTATATCTATGTGTTTCGAAACGTAGTACCGGTAGGTAATAAACCTAGAAGTAGTATATCTATATATCTTGTGTTTAGAAACATAGTATGTAATAAACCTAGAAGTAGTATATCTATTTCTTGTGTTTTGTAACATAGTATGTAAAAAACCTAGAAGTAGTATATCTATATATCTTGTGTTTTGAAACGTAGTATGTAATAAACCTAGAAGTAGTATATCTATATATCTTGTGTTTTGAAACGTAGTATATAATAAACCTAGAAGTAGTATATCTATATATCTTGTGTTTTGTAACATAGTATGTAATAAAGTAAGAAGTAGTATATCTATATATCTTGCCTTTGAAACGTAGTATGTAAAAAACCTAGAAGTAGTATATATCTTGTGTGTTGAAATGTAGTATGTAATAAACCTAGAAGTAGTATATCTATATATCTTGCAATAGAAATGTAGTATGTAATAAACCTAGAAGTAGTACATCCATAAATCTTGTGTTTTGAAATGTAGTATGTAATCAAACTAGAAGTAGTACATCCATATATCTTGTGTTTCGAAACGTAGTATGTAATAAACCTAGAAGTAGTATATCTATATATCTTGTGTTTCGAAACGTAGTATGTAATAAACCTAGAAGTAGTATATCTATATATCTTGTGTTTAGAAACATAGTATGTAATAAACCTAGAAGTAGTACATCCATATATCTTGTGTTTAGAAACGTAGTATGTAATAATTCAAGAAGTTGTATATATATATATCTTGTGTTTAGAAACGTAGTATGTAATAATTTAAGAAGTTGTATATCTATATATCTTGTGTTTAGAAACGTAGTATGTAATAAACCTAGAAGTAGTATATCTATATATCTTGTGTTTAGAAACGTAGTATGTAATAAACCCAGAAGTAGTATATCTATATATCTTGTGTTTCGAAACGTAGTATGTAATAAACCTAGAAGTAGTATATCTATATATCTTGTGTTTTGAAACATAGTATGTAATAAAGTAAGAAGTAGTATATCTATATATCTTGTGTTTTGAAACATAGTATGTAATAAAGTAAGAAGTAGTATATCTATATATCTTGTGTTTAGAAACATAGTATGTAATAAACCTAGAAGTAGTATATCTATATATCTTGTGTTTTGAAACATAGTATGTAATAAAGTAAGAAGTAGTAAATCTATATATCTTGTGTTTAGAAACGTAGTATGTAATAAACCTAGAAGTAGTATATCTATATAGCTTGTGTGTTGATATGTAGTATGTAATAAACCTAGAAGTAGTATATCTATATAGTTTGTGTGTTGATATGTAGTATGTAATAAACCTATAAGTAGTATATCTATATATCTTGTGTTTCGAAACGTAGTACCGGTAGGTAATAAACCTAGAAGTAGTATATCTATATATCTTGTGTTTAGAAACATAGTATGTAATAAACCTAGAAGTAGTATATCTATTTCTTGTGTTTTGTAACATAGTATGTAAAAAACCTAGAAGTAGTATATCTATATATCTTGTGTTTCGAAACGTAGTATGTAATAAACCTAGAAGTAGTATATCTATATATCTTGTGTTTTGAAACGTAGTATGTAATAAACCTAGAAGTAGTATATCTATATATCTTGTGTTTTGTAACATAGTATGTAATAAAGTAAGAAGTAGTATATCTATATATCTTGCCTTTGAAACGTAGTATGTAAAAAACCTAGAAGTAGTATATATCTTGTGTGTTGAAATGTAGTATGTAATAAACCTAGAAGTAGTATATCTATATATCTTGCAATAGAAATGTAGTATGTAATAAACCTAGAAGTAGTACATCCATAAATCTTGTGTTTTGAAATGTAGTATGTAATCAAACTAGAAGTAGTACATCCATATATCTTGTGTTTCGAAACGTAGTATGTAAAAAACCTAGAAGTAGTATATCTATATATCTTGTGTTTCGAAACGTAGTATGTAATAAACCTAGAAGTAGTATATCTATATATCTTGTGTTTAGAAACATAGTATGTAATAAACCTAGAAGTAGTACATCCATATATCTTGTGTTTAGAAACGTAGTATGTAATAATTCAAGAAGTTGTATATATATATATCTTGTGTTTAGAAACGTAGTATGTAATAATTTAAGAAGTTGTATATCTATATATCTTGTGTTTAGAAACGTAGTATGTAATAAACCTAGAAGTAGTATATCTATATATCTTGTGTTTAGAAACGTAGTATGTAATAAACCCAGAAGTAGTATATCTATATATCTTGTGTTTCGAAACGTATTATGTAATAAACCTAGAAGTAGTATATCTATATATCTTGTGTTTCGAAACGTAGTATGTAATAAAGTAAGAAGTAGTATATCTATATATATTTTGTGTTTTAAAAAGTAGTATATAATAAACCTAGAAGTAGTATATCTATATATCTTGTGTGTTGATATGTAGTATGTAATAAACCTAGAAGTAGTATATCTATATATCTTGTGTTTAGAAACGTAGTATGTAATAAACCTAGAAGTAGTATATCTATATATCTTGTGTGTTGATATGTAGTATGTAATAAACCTAGAAGTAGTATATCTATATAGTTTGTGTGTTGATATGTAGTATGTAATAAACCTAGAAGTAGTATATCTATACATCTTGTGTTTCGAAACGTAGTACCGGTATGGAATAAACCTAGAAGTAGTATATCTATATATCTTGTGTTTAGAAACATAGTATGTAATAAACCTAGAAGTAGTATATCTATATATCTTGTGTTTTGTAACATAGTATGTAATAAACCTAGAAGTAGTATATCTATATATCTTGTGTTTCGAAACGTAGTATGTAATAAACCTAGAAGTAGTATATCTATATATCTTGTGTTTAGAAACATAGTATGTAATAAACCTAGAAGTAGTATATCTATATATCTTGTGTTTTGTAATATAGTATGTAATAAACCTACAAGTAGTACATATATATAGATATATAGATATACTACTTCTAGGTTTTTTACATACTACGTTTCGAAACACAAGATATATAGATATACTACTTCTAGTTTGATTACATACTACATTTCAAAACACAAGATATATGGATGTACTACTTCTAGGTTTATTACATACTACATTTCTATTGCAAGATATATAGATATACTACTTCTAGGTTTATTACATACTACATTTCAACACACAAGATATATACTACTTCTAGGTTTTTAACATACTACGTTTCAAACGCAAGATATATAGATATAATACTTCTTACTTTATTACATACTATGTTTCGAAACACAAGATATATAGATATACTACTTCTAGGTTTATTATATACTACGTTTCGAAACACAAGATATATAGATATACTACTTCTAGGTTTATTACATACTACGTTTCGAAACACAAGATATATAGATATACTACTTCTTACTTTATTACATACTACGTTTCAAAACACAAGATATATAGATATACTACTTCTTACTTTATTACATACTACGTTTCAAAACACAAGATATATAGATATACTACTTCTTACTTTATTACATACTACGTTTAAAACACAAGCTATATAGATATACTACTTCTAGGTTTATTACATACTACATATCAACACACAAGATATATAGATATACTACTTCTAGGTTTATTACATACTACGTTTCAAAACACAAGATATATAGATATACTACTTCTAGGTTTATTACATACTACGTTTCTAAACACAAGATATATAGTTATACTACTTCTTACTTTATTACATACTATGTTACAAAACACAAGATATATAGATATACTACTTCTAGGTTTATTACATACTACGTTTCTAAACACAAGATATATAGATTTACTACTTCTTACTTTATTACATACTATGTTTCAAAACACAAGATATATAGATTTACTACTTCTTACTTTATTACATACTATGTTTCAAAACACAAGATATATAGATATACTACTTCTTACTTTATTATATACTACGTTTCAAAACACAAGATATATAGATTTACTACTTCTTACTTTATTACATACTATGTTTCAAAACACAAGATATATAGATATACTACTTCTTACTTTATTATATACTACGTTTCAAAACACAAGATATATAGATATACTACTTCTAGGTTTATTACATACTATGTTTCTTAACACAAGATATATAGATATACTACTTCTAGGTTTATTACATACTACCTATCAACACACAAGATATATAGATATACTACTTCTAGGTTTATTACATACTATGTTTCTAAACACAAGATATATAGATATACTACTTCTTACTTTATTACATACTATGTTTCAAACACAAGATATATAGATTTACTACTTCTTACTTTATTACATACTATGTTTCAAAACACAAGATATATAGATATACTACTTCTTACTTTATTATATACTACGTTTCAAATCACAAGATATATAGATATACTACTTCTAGGTTTATACATACTATGTTTCTTAACACAAGATATATAGATATACTACTTCTAGGTTTATTACATACTACCTATCAACACACAAGATATATAGATATACTACTTCTAGGTTTATTACATACTTCGTTCTAAACACAAGATATATATATAGTATAGTATGTAAAAAACCTAGAAGTAGTATATCTATATATCTTGTGTTTCGAAACGTAGTATGTAATAAACCTAGAAGTAGTATCTATATATCTTGTGTTTAGAAACATAGTATGTAATAAACCTAGAAGTAGTACATCCATATATATAATAAAGTGAGAAGTAGTATATCTATATATCTTGTATTTCGAAACGTAGTATGTAATAAACCTAGAAGTAGTATATCTATATATCTTGTGTTTCGAAACGTAGTATGTAATAAACCTAGAAGTAGTATATCTATATATCTTGTGTTTCGAAACGTAGTATGTAATTAACCTAGAAGTAGTATATCTATATATCTTGTATCTTACATACTACCTATCAAAACACAAGATATATAGATATACTACTTCTAGGTTTATTACATACTACGTTTCGAAACACAAGATATATAGATATACTACTTCTAGGTTAATTACATACTACGTTTCGAAACACAAGATATATAGATATACTACTTCTAGGTTTATTACATACTACGTTTCGAAACACAAGATATATATATATATATATATATATATATATATATATATATATATATATATATATATATATATATATATATATATATATATATATATATATATATATATATATATATATATATATATATATATATATATATATATATATATATATACAACTTCGAGGTTTATTACATACTACGTTTCGAAACACAAGATATATAGATATACTACTTCTAGGTTTATTACATACTACGTTTCGAAACACAAGATATATAGATATACTACTTCTAGGTTTATTACATACTACGTTTCTAAACACAAGATATATAGATATACTACTTCTCACTTTATTATATACTACGTTTTGAAACACAAGCTATATAGATGTACTACTTTTAGCTTTATTACATACTATGTTACAAAACACAAGATATATAGATATACTACTTCTAGGTTTATTACATACTACGTTTCGAAACACAAGATATATAGATATACTACTTCTAGGTTTATTACATACTATGTTACAAAACACAAGATATATAGATATACTACTTCTAGGTTTATTACATACTATGTTTCTAAACACAAGATATATAGATATACTACTTCTAGGTTTATTACATACCGGTACTACGTTTCGAAACACAAGATATATAGATATACTACTTCTAGGTTGATTACATACTACATTTCAAAACACATGATATATAGATATACTACTTCTAGGTTTATTACATACTACATATCAACACACAAGATATATAGATATACTACTTCTAGGTTTATTACATACTACGTTTCTAAACACAAGATATATAGATATACTACTTCTAGGTTTATTACATACTACATATCAACACACAAGATATATAGATATACTACTTCTAGGTTTATTATATACTACGTTTCAAAACACAAAATATATATAGATATACTACTTCTTACTTTATTACATACTACGTTTCGAAACACAAGATATATAGATATACTACTTCTAGGTTTATTACATACTACGTTTCGAAACACAAGATATATAGATATACTACTTCTGGGTTTATTACATACTACGTTTCTAAACACAAGATATATAGATATACTACTTCTAGGTTTATTACATACTATGTTTCTAAACACAAGATATATATATATACAACTTCTTAAATTATTACATACTACGTTTCTAAACACAAGATATATATATATACAACTTCTTAAATTATTACATACTACGTTTCTAAACACAAGATATATGGATGTACTACTTCTAGGTTTATTACATACTATGTTTCTAAACACAAGATATATAGATATACTACTTCTAGGTTTATTACATACTACGTTTCGAAACACAAGATATATAGATATACTACTTCTAGGTTTTTTACATACTACGTTTCGAAACACAAGATATATGGATATACTACTTCTAGTTTGATTACATACTACATTTCAAAACACAAGATATATGGATGTACTACTTCTAGGTTTATTACATACTACATTTCTATTGACAAGATATATAGATATACTACTTCTAGGTTTATTACATACTACATTTCAACACACAAGATATATACTACTTCTAGGTTTTTTACATACTACGTTTCAAACGCAAGATATATAGATATACTACTTCTTACTTTATTACATACTATGTTACAAAACACAAGATATATAGATATACTACTTCTAGGTTTATTATATACTACGTTTCAAAACACAAGATATATAGATATACTACTTCTAGGTTTATTACATACTACGTTTCGAAACACAAGATATATAGATATACTACTTCTAGGTTTATTACATACTATGTTTCAAAACACAAGAAATAGATATACTACTTCTAGGTTTATTACATACTATGTTTCTAAACACAAGATATATAGATGTACTACTTCTAGGTTTATTACCTACCGGTACTACGTTTCGAAACACAAGATATATAGATATACTACTTATAGGTTTATTACATACTACATATCAACACACAAACTATATAGATATACTACTTCTAGGTTTATTACATACTACATATCAACACACAAGATATATAGATATACTACTTCTAGGTTTATTACATACTATGTTTCTAAACACAAGATATATAGATATACTACTTCTAGGTTTATTACATACTACATATCAACACACAAGATATATAGATATACTACTTCTAGGTTTATTATATACTACTTTTTAAAACACAAAATATATATAGATATACTACTTCTTACTTTATTACATACTACGTTTCGAAACACAAGATATATAGATATACTACTTCTAGGTTTATTACATACTACGTTTCGAAACACAAGATATATAGATATACTACTTCTAGGTTTATTACATACTATGTTTCAAAACACAAGATATATAGATGTACTACTTCTAGGTTTATTACATACTATGTTTCAAAACACAAGATATATAGATGTACTACTTCTAGGTTTATTACATACTACATTTAAAACACAAGATATATAGATATACTACTTCTAGGTTTATTACATACTATGTTTCCAAACACAAGATATATAGATATACTACTTCTAGGTTTATTACATACTATGTTTCAAAACACAAGATATTTGGATATACTACTTCTAGGCTTATTACATACTACGTTTCTAAACACAAGCTATATAGATATACTACTTCTAGGTTTATTATATACTACGTTTCAAAACACAAGATATATAGATATACTACTTCTAGGTTTATTATATACTACGTTTCAAAACACAAGATATATAGATATACTACTTCTAGACTTATTACATACTACATTTCAACACACAGGATATATATACTCCAGTGCTGTAGTATAGTGAGAAAGGGGTAAAATGGGAAGGGGTGATTTGGGAATAAAACACTTTCGTTTCATTTCAATCAAAAGATACAGATTCTAGTTTCAAAACTTCCAATTCTTTCGTTCCCTAGAAATCTGGATTTGATTTTGTGCTCATATTTAGAGAAATTACCAGAACGTAAGATTATTTTAATCCTCTAATTATAGGACTAGCTGTTTGTCAGCTGATAACACCGACAATGGCATGTGAATTACAATGATGAAAATGGTGTGTTTGAAAGCTGTAGAAAGGAGTATGTTGATAAACTGTGGTAAGTTGAATACAAATTTATCAATCGTTAAGAACATTCTGTAATTCTCGGCAGTTATCGTAACTCATTGATCTGAATGATTCAAGACATTTGTAAAATGTTCTCGATAGACCGTTTGTTTTAAAAATTGACGGCATTTTTAATTCCCTTTTATATATTAAGCCATCTTGTATATCGCAGTTGATTTTGTACAAGTAATTTTGTTATTGTGTTTGATATGTCATGTTGGCGATGGATTTTCCGAGTTAGACATTAACTTATTTTATCATATTTTACAGGGCCCAGCTACAGACTTTAGGTTAAATTCATCAATAAAACCTGCTAGAAATTCATATTTTCTGTTTATATTATTCATTTTCAAACTTTCTTATCGAAAATGAATTCTTAACTTTGAATAAGTACTGACATAATCAAAGATGTCTTCTTGACTTTGTTTTCCTGAAAGATGTAAGTTCGACCACTGTATTCTTGAGATTAGAAAAGTCGACTTCTGCCTACATGAAAATAGTAATAGAGTATATAGATTTCGCTTCGCTCCGAGCTACCGGATATCTATTCTATTACTATTACTTTAAAAATAAAATACATCACCAAAAAATATCTTTAATAAACATTCACTCCCCTACAACTTATTTCGGATCAGGAGACATTCAAAAATCTCTAACTTAACTTCCCGGTTTCCCATGGGCTAAATATAAAGGTGAGAAATCATAATTACACTGGTCCGGGAACTAGGTTAGATTTACGCCTGGATGAAAATCAGTCAATAACGATAATGGCGAACACAGTTTGAATTATTAATATCGATCGATATCGACTACTTTTGTCCCGACTCTCTTTATTGCGCAATAGCTTGAATCAATTCATTTTAGAGTCTGTCGTGGTTATATTCAGTTTAGTTTCAATATTACTCTCGTTTTAATATTCTTTGGACAAGAGATTAAGTTATTATATTTGACTATAATCCGATCCAGGTATGTAATATCTATATTTAATATTAACAGTTTAATTGTATCAAAATTTCATAAGTTTGTCAATTCTCAAATTATAATGAATGGTTTCAGAAATCGAACCATGTTTAAAAATAATTCTGAGGAAGAAACGTTTTGGAAATTAATATGATTCGAAAATATTTGTTAGCCTTATCCAAAACAGTTCCAAGATTCTGTTTATTAAGAAGTGAGTGTGTTTAATAATGTATATTTACATTAGCTATTGTTTTTCTCCATTGGACTAATGTTAATACGTGTGGCGTTTATGAGACAATAACTGCCATTGCCTCATCACCAAAACATTGAGCGTAGTAATACACGGTAACCAATGTAAATAAACATGGCCGTCGCGCTATTAACGTCGATCATCTTCACGCTTGAACGTAAAATTCCAATTTTAATGATGAATTCTAATATGTAATAAAGTTTCCATTAGCCTAACCCAAAGCCAATCTAATACTCACAGTCTCATACAAGAATAATTGGCAAAATGCGATAAAACTCAATCGAATTAGGCCTGAGTGTACTGGCCATAGCCGTAGACCCATTTGACCTAGTTACTCGCTTCAGTTTAAGAGCCTAAAAGTGCAGGTTTATGGATTGTTTAATATTATGTTTCAAAATACTATACTTTTGCTGAAAATTAACTGAATTGAGTGTAAACTGTGGTCACCTATCAACATATGGAGCGGGCCTTCTTCTAGATTGGTCTTTATAGTTTCTTTCATTTTCTCAACTTTCCTACTTGTTTACATGCGGTCAGGTCTAGCCGAATCACCTCTCCGTTGTTCAATTGTATCCGCGTTCATTAAATTTCATGATTTTGTTGCTTTTCGTCGTTAAAGACGGAATTCATACCAAAATGTTTTATATTTACTGATAAATGAATTGATTTAATTAAGATTAAACATAAAATTGAGATAAACATTGTTTTTTCTTACATTTTGAGAGCTTTCCCCCTCGAACTATTTTCTGACGAAAAGAAAATGGCTATTCCATCAACAAGATCAACTCCAGCGACAAAGGCGGGTAATATGAAATTTTCACGCAAAGAGTAGAATTTGTCGTGGTGACAGGTTTTGAAAACGTAAATATAAGCAATAAACGGTCACCCTATGGCGGTTATGGTCGTATATCAGGACAAAGGTTGGATGGAAAATTAATCATAAATGCGCATTCATTCAATTTTCCATCCAACCTTTGTCCTGATATACGACTATAACCGCCATAGGGTGACCGTTTATTGCTTAAATATTTTATATTTCAAGTTACGTGGCAAATATTCCACAGTGGAATCATAATAGCACGCGTGTTTGATCGATCGAGAAATTTACCTAGAAACTTCAGCAGCGATACCTAACAACATCATAACAAATTTGGTAACTAACGACCTGCCCTACTATTCCTCTTTTATGTTAATGAGTTGATCACGTGAGAAACATCTGTCATGCGTAGTTGTATAGCAACCGTATAACAATATGAGAGTAACTATAGAGTGAATACTAGTCCTCTTTTCTGCTACTAAAATCTACCATTTAATACTCAGCTTTACGGAAACTGTCGAGGATTGCCGAACGTGTTAATCAGATTAACGTTATACAAATTGATGACAAATCATTCACCTACCTCTATTTTCTGTCACTAAACAAATGGCGCTCTCTAATCGATTGAGATTGTCTTTTTGAATTTGTGTTAAAAAATTTCTGATGTTTTGTTAGTCCTGTAACCTTGTTATAAAGTTTTAAAATTTGTTTTCAGTTCCTTTCCAAGTATCTGACTTACAACAAGTTGCCTTTTAAATTGTTTTCAATAGTTCAACTTATTCTTATACAGTTGCCATAGGAACTTGTTGTTTAAAATTAGGTAAGACTTTTTCGTCATGGTCTCAATAGACTTCAGAAAAATAGAAAAGGGGCTAATGTCTCATCAAATAGCATGGCCATTGTTTTCATTTGTTCAATCTAGTAAACCTTTGAAGTATTGTTCAGGCATTCTTTGATGTTTTAAAATTTATACCTAGAATGGTTACTTCCCCTTAACTACACTGTATTTTTATTATGATTAAATTGATATTATCATGTATTTTGATATTTTGTAGTTGATTGCTGTCATTACGGTAACTCCGACCGTCAACTCCATCACAGTTCACCCTCAAGTCAAGTAAGTATTCTCCACTATCTAACTTTAATTATATTTTTAAAATTTCATCAACATTCTAAGTAAGGTTTCCCTGCCTCTATAGTTTTATGGATTATTTTTATAAAGAAGTGGTTACTCAAACACTTGATTGTTAGTGTGGAGATCTTGGTCTAGATAGTGTCACATGTCATTTCTACACTGATACAGGGGTGTACAAAATAAAAAATATGTCTGAAATTTCATACTAAGAAACAAGAGAAGACCTAAATAGTTGTTGTTATTGTTCAATACCTATCTAGATATACCTCAATATGATGTCGAGTTGACAAAATAGAGCGACTAAAACACAGATATTTGTTTAATTATTGAAATGTTCTTGTACACATCTATTGTGTATGTGGGAATCTTTAATGGATCGAAGAACTTCCAGAACTTTATCAGCAGCAGGAAAAGAGTATAAATCTAACAGAAGTTGGTTCCACACAATTTTGTTTACATGGCACGAGAACTATCCCATAATACTCAGCAGTGGAGTATAATCTATTTTTAGTAACGTTCAATGACGTCATTACAGTAAACCCTCTTATATTTAAACCATGTATATAATATAGACTCAATAATGTGACAATTATTATAGACTGTAGATTGTATAGTTACTGTTTTATATATTACAGACTGATTTAAAAATGTCATCTAGAACATCTTTATTGGAGGCTGTAAGAAACAATGATCTAGTGACAGTCAATAGTTTGATACAGAGTGGTGACTGTAATATTAATATACAGGGCGGGTTAGGTAGATCACCTTTACATCTCGCTGTTCTGTTTAATAATATAGAGATAGTAAGGTGTTTACTATCCCGACCTGACTGTAATATTAATATACAGGACGGGTTAGGTGGATCACCTTTACATCTCGCTGTAGATAAAAATAATATAGAGATAGTAAGGTGTTTACTAACCCGACCTGACTGTAATATTAATATACAGGACAGGTTTGATAGATCACCTTTACATCTCGCTGTAGATAATAATAATATAGAGATAGTAAGGTGTTTACTATCCTACCCTGACTGTAATATTAATATACAGGACAGGTATGATAGATCACCTTTACATCTCGCTGTTTTATATAATAATATAGAGATAGTAAGGTGTTTACTATCCTACCCTGACTGTAATATTAATATACAGGACGGGTTAGGTAATTCACCTTTACATCTCGCTGTTCGGTATAATAATATAGAGATAGTAAGGTGTTTATTATCCTACCCTGACTGTAATATTAATATACAGGACAGGTATGATAGATCACCTTTACATCTCGCTGTAGATAATAATATAGAGATCGTGAGATTGTTGGTTGAAAGAGGTGAATCACTCCGGTTAATTATGGAAGACGGATGCGGCCACTGAAAATCTCGCGTTGTCGCCTTTAGAAATAAGGCGACAACACGACAACGCGACAACACGACAACGCGACAACGCGACAACACGACAACAAGACAACGCGACAACACGACAACACGACAACACGACAACGCGACAACACGAGACAAAATACATTGGAGTGAATAGGGGAGAAATCAACACCGAAAGGTGTGTTAAAATTCTCTCGTGTTGTCGCGTTCTCGCCCTTAATTTACTTCTTTTTTCTCGTGTTGTCGCACTGTCGTCCCTCGTGTTGTCGCGTTGTCGTGTTGTCGCGTTGTCGCGTTGTCGTGTTGTCGCCTCTTAATTCTGTCGTGTTCTCGCACTGTCGTGTTGCATGACAACGCGACAACACGACAACACGAGAAAACTGTAAAAACGACAACACGACAGTGCGAGAACACGACATATTTTAGAGGCGACAACACGACAACGCGACAACACGACAACACGACAAGGCGGCAACACGAGGGACGACAGTGCGACAACGCGAGAAAAAAGAAGTCTGAAAGTATAAATTATAGGCGACAACGCGACAACACGAGAGAAATTTAACACACACTTCTGTGTTGATATTTTCCCCATTCACTCCCATGTAATTTCTCTCGTGTTGTCGCGTTGTCGTGTTGTCGCCTTCATGTTTTCTCGCGTTGTCGTGTTGTCGCGTTGTCGTGTTGTCGCGTTGTCGTGTTGTCGCGTTGTCGCGTTGTCGCCCTATTTTCAAAGGCGACAACGCGAGAGTCAGTGATGGCCGCATCCGTCTTCCAAT
>JAUJPP010000004.1:1185238-1227668 GCA_030562195.1 Nipponacmea schrenckii | reverse complement strand
AGCCTTAGATTATCTGCCAAGGCTGCATCAGAACTCAATGCGTGAACTCACAAGTAAAATAATATTGGAGTCATGTCCTAAGAATATTGGCAAATAGTGCCTCTCGACATTGCAAGCGAGTAAACTCTCTAAACCCCCCATTATTATATGTATTTCATGAAAACACCCCCAACTTATATATGTATTTTAGTATTCAATATGTATAATGTTTATATTGAATTGAATCATTTGTATTATATTATTATTATTGTCTTGTACGAATTAACAACTGCTTTTCCCATAATCCTTGAAGAATAGTATCATTAAATGTTGCTTCTGTTGGTTCAGCAACTAGCCCTACCATTGCTGAATCATTACTAGGAACGAATTCAATAACAGAAACTTCCTTTAAACCCTTTTCCTCTAAAAAATTTACTTCCTGATCGAAGAACTCCTCTTCTACGTTATTCTCCGAATAGGTTTGTCGAGAAAGCGCATCAGCATTGCCATTACTTTTACCAGGTTTATGTTCCACAGTAAAATAATAGCCTTGCAAATCCATTGCCCATCTTGCAAGACGTCCAGTGGTTGCTTTACTTTCCTTAAAACTTTTCAGTGCCATGTGATCAGTGTATACTATGAAATAACAACAAGTTGACAAAACAGAGACACCTTATTTTTTAGCGCTAAAACACTCTATACTAAGATAGTGTCTCTATACTGAGGCCTACATGTAAACTATTTATGTATTTCTTTAATATATGGATTCTTTATTCTAAGATAGTGTCTCTTTTTTTTATTTTTTATATAAAACTTTTTAATATTTTCATTTACATACATTTTGTTCATCTTCCATGCATTGAGAATAGTAGTAATATAAATATTAGTGTAAATATACAATAAAGAGGTATAATAATAATAATAATAATAATATTACGAAAATTCAATACAAAGGTAGTGAATTATAAAAGATATTATAAAAGATATTGCAGGCCAATCCATCTCTCCATATGTCTTTCAAGTCGATCATTATTCATTGCTATATGTTTTTCGCTTTCTTCGATTTGTTTAAGTATCTTCTTGAAATGTAAGAGGTTGGGAGTCTGTCCCTTGAATTTACAATTGTGTACATACTGTTTTGCATATAAAATTATGAGGTCTATTAATTCATTATATTTTTCGCATGTTGAGTGATTTAAGGTAATTGTTTCCCAGTTTAAAGTGTTTTGAGTCATTTAATTTAAGAAAAAGGTCATTCCAAAAGGGTTGTAGGCTCTTACATTCAAAAAAGAAATGTTCTATAGAATCATATTGATTGCATGCCTCACAGTTTGGGGATTTTTTATATTTTATTCTATGTAAATACGAGTTAGTTGCTATTAGTTTGTGAATAAGTTTAAATTGAAAGTTTCGTAGTTTTGGATCATTTGTGAGTTTGAACGTGTGTTTTAACGCACAGTACACTCAGGCCTAATTCGATTGAGTTCTATCGCATTTTGCCAATTATTCTTGTATGAGACTGTGAGTATTAGATTGGCTTTGGGTTAGGCTAATGGAAACTTTATTACATATTAGAATTCATCATTAAAATTGGAATTTTACGTTCAAGCGTGAAGATGATCGACGTTAATAGCGCGACGTGCCATGTTTATTTACATTCGTTACCGTGTATTACTACGCTCAATGTTTTGGTGATGAGGCAATGGCAGTTATTGTCTCATAAACGCCACACGTATTAACATAAGTCCAATGGAGAAAAACTACAGCTAATGTAAATATACAATAATAAATACTGTTATCATAACAGTGATATATAATATCAATAAGTCATATACAGATTATAAACAATAGAGACTATTAATATAGTATTCTATAACCTGCCAAAAATTAACTTAAATCGACTGATCATTTCATTATCAAAAACATCATAAATTATCAACGGAAATATTTTATTTACATCAATGTATATCTACTGAATTTGTTTTAAACTGGTTAATTAAACATAGAACGTACTAATTGTTAATTAATCAGGTTGACCTAATTTTGTTGTTCAAGTTTAGAACGATTCAATATTATTAGTTGAAACCTTGAGAATAAGTAGGAGATATATTTCTCTATAATAACGTGTTTATTTTGTTAAACTCCGTACAGTAGTTTTCTTACACACCAATCAGAATCAATAACGAACGTTAAAAGTTTCACGTAATGTTGTAATGTTTAAATAGTTTTGATGTTTAAAAATTAACAGTTGGATTTATTTAGTTAAAATATTTAGATACATTCAGGGACACAATACGCTACTTATAATTCATACATTTAAGCCAAAAACAAATTGACCCACAAAAAACAAAATGGCCCTTAAAGATAATTTCAATGTTTCTGTCAATTAGTAAAATTGATTTTTAATTCAACTTAATTAGTCAATTAGATTCTTCAAATCTTGATTATTAATTATTTGACAGCAGCTCAAAATTGAGATAGAATAATTTGATGTGTGTTAATTAAGCAATGATTCCAACTTGAACAACATTTAATTGACATCAAATATATTTCTTACTCTGAATCTCAATCTGAATTTAAATCTAGTCCAGTACGGAAGGGCATTATTACCTAAAGTCTATGCTATATAGAAATATCTAATTCACTAATGTTATGTAGATAATACAGATATTTTATGTAATAAGTTAAAAGTTGCCTTTACTTTACTTTAGACATATAACACAGAATCGGTTTAATGATGACGTTTCATTGCTATGTCTAGAAAAGACCAGTAGGCCTATATCTAAATCTAGTCTGGGTATTTTAAACCGGCATGTACCTCATTAAAATATTTACAATCATCATACACTAAATAATCATTCTCATAATCATCATTCTCCGTATTTAAATCATAGCAATTATAATCAACATCATGATCATCCTCAATAACAGACGCTTCATCAATAAACAAAAATCTAATAAATAGATATACATAATCATCGTCATAATCATCATTCTCCGTATTTAAATAGGAATTATAATCAACATCATAATCATCATCAATAACAGACTCTAACTGATCAGGCAATGAAAATCTCACAGAATCAATATCTTTAAACATAAGAAAATCAGTCAGGTCTGGAAAATCAAGAAGTTCTGAAATTCGGTCATGAATCGCTAGACCTGTATTTTGTCTGATAACTCTTCTACAAATATTTTTAAGGCTCAAATTGTTGGCGAAAAGATAGAATTTTTCTCTCGGTTTTTCTCTTAAAGTTTCTGGCAATGATGCTTCATAAGTTTCCTCGACTTCAAAATGTAGTATTTGTGTAATTTGTTCAAATGAGCCACCACTTAAATACAAGATTTGCCTTAATTCATGTCTAGATTGTGAAGAGAATTCCTCCAGAGATATCTGACCAAAAGAGGCTTCTCCATCATCTGAGGTTAAAAGTTGAAGGTTGACATTTTTAAAAACAAGAAATTTTATAAAATTGACTGTTTGATCAATTTGCCATAATGGTGAGAATTGGAGTACATTTTGAATAATAGTGTTACCATTAAGACATGGCTGATTAAAAGATTGTCTACAACCATGAGACAGAAATAAATTAAAACATGTTAAATCATAAACATTGCTTGTTAGATTTATGTATTGTAAAGCAGATCTACCATGGTTGTCCACAATATTCACATCAGCTCCATGTTTTAATAGTGTTTCTAACAATTTACTATCATTTTTTATACAGGCCAACATTAATACTGTTTTCCCGTTATTATTTTGTATATTGACGTCTGCACCAAGACTGAGTAAAATATCAATACATGCAAGATATCTGGGATAGAATTCACGGGCACATAACTCTGTCACTATTGAATTGACTTTCATCTTATTTAATTTTTCTTTAATCAAAGTAAATCCAATAATACTAAGATGGAGTGCTGTATGGCCCTGATGATTTTGTCTATTGACATCACAGGGTAAATCAGTTAAAAATTGAATAAAAGGCAAATTATTTAAAAGTGAGGCCACCATTAATGGTGAATTACCATCATTATTTACAAGATCAAAATCTAATTCATAATAAAATAAAAACCTAAAGTTATATAAATAATCCATATAATATTGAGCTAAAATATGGATTATATTTTCACCCGATGATGTCAGTGAATTGATATAGAGACCATTCTGAATTAAAAACAATAAAGATTGAAAATCATTTTTACTCAGAATATATTTAACTAATTGAAGTTGATTATCAACATGATTAGTTAAAACATCAACATTATGTTGGATTAAAACATGAAATAATCCTACAGTCTGAGATTGTGCTAGTTTATATAGAGATCGTAAACAATTATTAGTAGAGAACTGTGAATGTCCATCTTTGTTTTTAATATTAACCAAACATTCACCTCTTTCAACCAACAATCTCACGATCTCTATATTACCATTATCTACAGCGAGATGTAAAGGTGAATCACCATACCTGTCCTGTATATTAATATTACAGTCAGTGTAGGATAATAAACACCTTACTATCTCTATATTATTATAAACAGCGAGATGTAAAGGTGATCTACCAAACCAGTTCTGTATATTAATATTACAGTCAGGTTGGGTTAGTAAACACCTTACTATCTCTATATTATTAAACAGAACAGCGAGATGAAAAGGTGAATCACCTAACCAGTCCTGTATATTAATACCACAGTTACCACTCTGTATCAAACTATTGGCTGTCACTAGATCATTGTTTCTTACAGCCTCCAATAAAGATGTTCTAGATGACATTTTTAAATCAGTCTGTAATATATAAAACAGTAACTATACAATCTACAGTCTATAATAATTGTCACATTATTGAGTCTATATTATATACATGGTTTAAATATAAGAGGGTTTACTGTAATGACGTCATTGAACGTTACTAAAAATAGATTATACTCCACTGCTGAGTATTATGGGATAGTTCTCGTGCCATGTAAACAAAATTGTGTGGAACCAACTTCTGTTAGATTTATACTCTTTTCCTGCTGCTAATAAAGTTCTGGAAGTTCTTCTAGTCATTAAAGATTCCCACATACACAATAGATGTGTACAAGAACATTTCAATAATTAAACAAATATCTGTGTTTTAGTCGCTCTATTTTGTCAACTCGACATCATATTGAGGTATATCTAGATAGGTATTGAACAATAACAACAACTATTTAGGTCTTCTCTTGTTTCTTAGTATGAAATTTCAGACATATTTTTATTTTGTACACCCCTGTATCAGTGAAGAAATGACATGTGACACTATCTAGACCAATGTTTGAATATAGACCAAGATCTCCACACTAACAATCAAGTGTTTGAGTAACCACTTCTTTATAAAAATAATCCATAAAACTATAGAGGCAGGGAAACCTTACTTAGAATGTTGATGAAATTTTAAAAATATAATTAAAGTTAGATAGTGGAGAATACTTACTTGACTTGAGGGTGAACTGTGATGGAGTTGACGGTCGGAGTTACCGTAATGACAGCAATCAACTACAAAATATCAAAATACATGATAATATCAATTTAGTCTTAATAAAAATACAGTGTAGTTAAGGGGAAGTAACTATTCTAGGTATAAATTTTAAAACATCAAAGAATGCCTGAACAATACTTCAAAGGTTTACTAGATTGAACAAATGAAAACAATGGCCATGCTATTTGATGAGACATTAGCCCCTTTTTCTATTTTTCTGAAGTCTATTGAGACAATGACGAAAAAGTCTTACCTAATTTTAAACAACAAGTTCCTATGGCAACTGTATAAGAATAAGTTGAACTATTGAAAACAATTTAAAAGGCAACTTGTTGTAAGTCAGAGACTTGGAAAGGAACTGAAAACAAATTTTAAAACTTTATAACAAGGTTACAGGACTAACAAAACATCAGAAATTTTTAAACACAAATTCAAAAAGACAATCTCAATCGATTAGAGAGCGCCATTTGTTTAGTGACAGAAAATAGAGGTAGGTGAATGATTTGTAATCAATTTGTATAACATTAATATGATTAATACGTTCGGCAATCCTCGGCAGTTTCCGTAAAGCTGAGTCTAGTATCAAATAGTAGATTTTAGAAACAGAAAATATAAAATGTAAATTGCCTCACCTGTAAATATCAGCTTCAAATAAAGATGGTAGTATTGTATGAGTAGGTAACGTATGCTGAAAAATATATAATAACACGATATTGAATATTTCCTGGACATTTTCATTGTATCAACTTGTAGGCGGGGCTTAGCTGTGGTATAACTTGTATATAATCATCGTATTAAACCTAAACTGTTCCAGGAATAAGAGGAACCATAGATAGAATCCAATTTAATACCCTGAATTAAACAAGTTGAACAGCAAATAATGTGACCACAATATTGTAGCCAAGTTTAAAGCAAATGTTATTCTTTACTTATTTCATCTTCTCCTTCAGATTCGTCTCTTTCTGTACCAAAGATTCAAAAGTTTAGTTTGTTAAAACTAACTGTAAGATATTATAATAGTACCTACCAGATCTAAGATAATTCACAAAGTGTCGTTAAGAATATACGATCTATCTATATATATTGTTATCAGTACACAGCATACACATACATTTCCTTATGGGCATCCAGGTCAAACGGGCACTACTCTGACATTCTACTTTCAATTCAAAAATAATCAAACTAGATATATCTGATAGAAGTGTATCTTCTAGAATTCCTTTACAAAATACAGGTTGAACGTCAAGTTCAATAAAAGTGTATTGTCTAGGATTCCTTTACGTTATACAGGTTGAACGTCAAGTTCAATAGAAGTGTATTGTCTAGAATTCCTTTACATTATACAGGTTGAATATCAAGTTTAATAGAAGTGTATTGTCTAGGATTCCTTTACATTATACAGGTTGAACATCAAGTTTAATAGAAGTGTTTTGTCTAGGATTCCTTTACATTATACAGGTTGAATATCAAGTTTAATAGAAGTGTATTGTCTAGGATTCCTTTACATTATACAGGTTGAACGTCAAGTTTAATAGAAGTGTTTTGTCTAGGATTCCTTTACATTATACAGGTTGAATATCAAGTTCAATAGAAGTGTATTGTCTAGGATTCCTTTACATTATACAGGTTGAACATCAAGTTCAAGAGAAGTGTAGTGTCTAGAATTCCTTTACATCATACAGGTTGAAGGTCAAGTTCAATAGGAGAGTATTGTCTAGAATTCCTTTACAAAATACAGGTTGAACGCCAAGTTTAATAGAAGTCTATTGTCTAGGATTCCTTTACATTATACAGGTTGAACATCAAGTTCAATAGAGGTGTTTTGTCTAGAATTCCTCTACATTATACAGGTTGAATATCAAGTTCAATAGAAGTGTATTGTCTAGAATTCCTTTACATTATACAGGTTGAACATTAAGTTCAATAGAAGTGTAATGTCTAGAATTCCTTTACATTATACAGGTTGAACGTCAAGTTTAATAGAAGTGTATTGTCTAGAATTCCTTTACATTATACAGGTTGAACGTCAAGTTTAATAGAGGTGTATTGTCTAGGATTCCTTTACATTATACAGGTTGAACGTCAAGTTTAATAGAAGTGTAATGTCTAGAATTCCTTTACATTATACAGGTTGAACGTCAAGTTTAATAGAAGTCTATTGTCTAGGATTCCTTTACATTATACAGGTTGAACGTCAAGTTCAATAGGAGAGTATTGTCTAGAATTCCTTTACATTATACAGGTTGAACGTCAAGTTCAATAGGAGAGTATTGTCTAGAATTCCTTTACTTTATACAGGTTGAACGTCAAGTTCAATAGGAGAGTATTGTCTAGAATTCCTTTACTTTATACAGGTTGAACGTCAAGTTCAATAGGAGAGTATTGTCTAGGATTCCTTTACATTATACAGGTTGAACGCCAAGTTCAATAGGAGAGTATTGTCTAGAATTCCTTTACTTTATACAGGTTGAACGTCAAGTTTAATAGAAGTGTATTGTCTAGAATTCCTTTACATTATACAGGTTGAACGTCAAGTTCAATAGAAGTGTATTGTCTAGAATTCCTTTACATTATACAGGTAGAACGTCAAGTTTAATAGAGGTGTATTGTCTAGGATTCCTTTCCATTGTACAGGTTGAACGTCAAGTTCAAGAGAAGTGTAGTGTCTAGAATTCCTTTACATTATACAGGTTGAACGCCAAGTTTAATAGAAGTCTATTGTCTAGGATTCCTTTACATTATACAGGTTGAACATCAAGTTCAATAGAGGTGTTTTGTCTAGAATTCCTTTACATTATACAGGTTGAATATCAAGTTCAATAGAAGTGTATTGTCTAGAATTCCTTTACATTATACAGGTTGAACATCAAGTTCAATAGAAGTGTAATGTCTAGAATTCCTTTACATTATACAGGTTGAACGTCAAGTTTAATAGAAGTGTATTGTCTAGAATTCCTTTACATTATACAGGTTGAACGTCAAGTTCAATAGGAGAGTATTGTCTAGAATTCCTTTACATTATACAGGTTGAACGTCAAGTTCAATAGAAGTGTATTGTCTAGAATTCCTTTACATTATACAGGTTGAACGTCAAGTTCAATAGAAGTGTATTGTCTAGAATTCCTTTACATTATACAGGTTGAACATCAAGTTCAATAGGAGTGTATTGTCTAGAATTCCTTTACATTATACAGGTTGAACATCAAGTTCAATAGGAGAGTATTGTCTAGAATTCCTTTACAAAATACAGGTTGAACATCAAGTTCAATAGGAGAGTATTGTCTAGAATTCCTTTACATTATACAGGTTGAACGCCAAGTTCAATAGGAGAGTATTGTCTAGAATTCCTTTACATTATACAGGTTGAACGTCAAGTTCAATAGGAGAGTATTGTCTAGAATTCCTTTACATTATACAGGTTGAACGTCAAGTTCAATAGAAGTGTATTGTCTAGAATTCCTTTACATTATACAGGTTGAACGTCAAGTTCAATAGAAGTGTAATGTCTAGGATTCCTTTACATTATACAGGTTGAACGTCAAGTTCAATAGAAGTGTATTGTCTAGAATTCCTTTACATTATACAGGTTGAACGTCAAGTTCAATAGAAGTGTAATGTCTAGAATTCCTTTACATTATACAGGTAGAACGTCAAGTACAATAGAAGTGTATTGTCTAGAATTCCTTTACATTATACAGGTTGAACGTCAAGTTCAATAGAAGTGTAATGTCTAGGATTCCTTTACATTATACAGGTTGAACGTCAAGTTCAATAGAGGTGTATTGTCTAGAATTCCTTTACATCATACAGGTTGAACGTCAAGTTCAATAGAATAGAAGTGTATTGTCTAGAATTCCTTTACATTATACAGGTTGAACATCAAGTTCAATAGGAGAGTATTGTCTAGAATTCCTTTACATTATACAGGTTGAACGTCAAGTTCAATAGGAGAGTATTGTCTAGAATTCCTTTACATTATACAGGTTGAACGTCAAGTTCAATAGGAGAGTATTATCTAGAATTCCTTTACATTATACAGGTTGAACGTCAAGTTCAATAGAGGTGTATTGTCTAGAATTCCTTTACATCATACAGGTTGAACGTCAAGTTCAATAGAATAGAAGTGTATTGTCTAGAATTCCTTTACATTATACAGGTTGAACATCAAGTTCAATAGAGGTGCATTGTCTAGAATTCCTTTACATCATACAGGTTGAACGTCAAGTTCAATAGAATAGAAGTGTATTGTCTAGAATTCCTTTACATTATACAGGTTGAACGTCAAGTTTAATAGAAGTCTATTGTCTAGGATTCCTTTACATTATACAGGTTGAACATCAAGTGCAATAGAAGTGTATTGTCTAGAATTCCTTTACATTATACAGGTTGAACATCAAGTTCAAGAGAAGTGTAGTGTCTAGAATTCCTTTACGTCATACAGGTTGAACGCCAAGTTCAATAGAAGTGTTTTGTCTAGAATTCCTTTACATTATACAGGTTGAACATCAAGTTCAAGAGAAGTGTAGTGTCTAGAATTCCTTTACAAAATACAGGTTGAACGCCAAGTTCAATAGAAGAGTATTGTCTAGAATTCCTTTACTTTATACAGGTTGAACGTCAAGTTTTTCAATAGGAAAGTATTGTCTAGAATTCCTTTACATTATACAGGTTGAACGTCAAGTTTAATAGAAGTGTATTGTCTAGAATTCCTTTACATTATACAGGTTGAACGTCAAGTTCAATAAAAGTGTAGTGTCTAGAATTCCTTTACAAAATACAGGTTGAACGCCAAGTTCAATAGAAGAGTATTGTCTAGAATTCCTTTACTTTATACAGGTTGAACGTCAAGTTCAATAGAAGTGTATTGTCTAGAATTCCTTTACTTTATACAGGTTGAACGTCAAGTTTAATAGAAGTGTATTGTCTAGAATTCCTTTACATTATACAGGTTGAACATCAAGTTCAATAGGAGTGTATTGTCTAGAATTCCTTTACTTTATACAGGTTGAATATCAAATTTAATAGAAGTGTATTGTCTAGAATTCCTTTACATTATACAGGTTGAACATCAAGTTCAATAGGAGAGTATTGTCTAGAATTCCTTTACATTATACAGGTTGAACATCAAGTTCAATAGGAGTGTAATGTCTAGAATTCCTTTACATTATACAGGTTGAACGTCAAGTACAATAGAAGTGTATTGTCTAGAATTCCTTTACATTATACAGGTTGAACATCAAGTTCAATAGGAGTGTTTTGTCTAGAATTCCTTTACATTATACAGGTTGAACATCAAGTTCAATAGAAGTGTATTGTCTAGAATTCCTTTACATTATACAGGTTGAACGTCAAGTTTAAGAGAAGTGTTTTGTCTAGAATTCCTTTACATCATACAGGTTGAATATCAAGTTCAATAGAAGTGTTTTGTCTAGAATTCCTTTACATCATACAGGTTGAACATCAAGTTCAATAGAAGTGTTTTGTCTAGAATTCCTTTACATCATACAGGTTGAACATCAAGTTTAATGGGAGGGTATTGTCTAGAATTCCTTTACATTATATAGATTGAACGTCAAGTTCAATAGAAGTGTAATGTCTAGAATTCCTTTACATCATACAGGTTGAACATCAAGTTTAATGGGAGGGTATTGTCTAGAATTCCTTTACATTATACAGGTTGAACGTCAAGTTTAATGGGAGGGTGGGGGCGATTCTGGATACAAATTATATTGTGGACTTTACTCCCTTTGATAGAAAATAACACCCTATCTACTTACATATATACATTACAAATCCTATATGTTTATTCAAGTCATAATTTTCTTGTCATATTTTATATTTGGATAAAGATAAAACACATATTAAGTATATTGAATTACAAGTTAAACAATCGTTTTAAGTGATAAGACCAGTCTACAAATACATAAATTATTCGTCGACTTATAAAAACCTGATTATGATTAGCCTTGAATTTAAAACTCGTGATTGCAAAACTTACTTACTTCAAATTAATTGAATTTCTTAAGTTTTTGTATTGTATCATGTAGACTGCATCCTGCTGAAAAAAACTGGACAAAATATCTGTATTGCTGTTTCTATATAAGCACCTTTTTGGAGCAATGGTTACTTATACACAAACCTAAAAGAACGGATGCAACTATGCTTGGATCGCTTTGCAAAGTGGGCAAATGACTGGGGATTTAGAATATCCAAAGCCAAAACGGTGGGAATGTTGGTCTGCGCAGACCCCCAGGTGACCGATATGCGACTAGTTTTGGATGGCGAGCCTATCCGATTCGTCGGTGAAACCAAGCTACTTGGTGTAACTTTCGATAGGAAACTCTCATGGGGACCCCACAACACAAATATCAAACACAGGCGCCAAGCTTTGCTGAATTTAATGAGAAATATATCTGGCAATGAATGGGGTGTCAATGTGGTGACGCTCATGATGATCTATCGTGCGCTGATCCGGCCCATCTTGGACTACGGTTCACAGGCATTCATGACTACTAGAGCGCATTTCTGGGATAAATGTGTGTGGAATTCAAAGCAAAATACAACTTGGTCTTTTAGAGGCTTTTAAGAATGATTATGATATAATATGTTTATCAGAGACTAAGGCAAATCAACTAAGCGATGTGATGCTTGAGGGATTCTCACAAGTCTGTCTACAGTCTCGAAACCCAAATCACAAACATGGTGGTGTTTATCTCCCACACGAAGGATCAGACTATTATCAATTAAATATTTTTGAAAACTTGTCTGATGATATTATAAACTTTTCTAATTTATATAATTTACCAAAACTGTTAATTGGTGACTTTAACTCACGAACAGGTGAACTGAGTGACATATTAAATATTGAGCCTGAAATGATACTGCTAGAGGTTTGAATAGTCAAACTGACCATTTTAATTGTTGTGAAGGTATAAATTTGTTACCCAGAGTAAATAATGACAAACGTGTTAACAATATTGGCAAAAAACTCATGGAGATTTGCAACACTCATAATCTGATAATAATTAACGGGCGTTATGGTAGTGACACTGACATTGGCGATTTCACTTGCTATAATAAGAATAAAGGTAAAAGTACAATAGATTATGTGATCGTCCCTCCAGAGTTACTGCCCTTTAACCAAGAGTTCCCTGTTGACAACTTTGACAGCTGTCTTTCTGATACTCACTGTAATTTAAGTATAACATCAAATGTTAACAGATTCAATATACATACAAATGTAGTTAAGCAAATTGAAAAGAGCAAGGAACAAAGTTTCACTTTTTCAAAATGGGAAAAAGATGCCTCTGAAAATTTTTTAAAATCTTTTGATACTTTAAACATATTTTATTGAATACATAAACAAAAAGTACCTATTCAAATGGATACAGCACAAGTTACGAAAACTTACAAACTCTCTCTCCCGTTATAGTGATAATATTTTGCTATAGATATACAAGATGAGCAATATGTACAGAGCCATACAGAAACCTTTATAAGATAAAGAATATAAAATCTAATCATTTACTGCTTAAAAGCATCGATTTTGAAAACGTTTAGTATCCCTGATATACTTATGAACACATTGAAATAGAAATCTATTCATATGATAACTTAGTTCACAGTTCACCGTCCCCATATAAAATAGTATTAGAATTGATTAGGGGATATTCTTTTACTTTTTCGTTAAATATTTAAGTCTTGCTGATGAATATAGGTTACATTCATAGTAGTGATATGCATCTTCTATAGCTGAGTCACAAGTATCTTTTGATAGAAAGGTAATTAGTTCGATAGAAAGAGAATTAGGTAATTCCGATTTATCACTAACTAGTATAGACACACTGACTTCGGGAATTTGTGATGTGATTTTGAATGCCGCTAAATTAGCGGGTTTACATAAAACGATCAAAATTAAAAATAATAAGCGTTTAGATAAGCAAGTATGGTTCAATTCAGAATGTAGAATTGCCAGAATAATATATCTAAAATCTAAAAGGAAATTAAAATGGAACAAAAGTAGTGGTGCAAAAGATAAAATAATAAAATTGTTGGATATATACAAACAATCGTGGTGCAGTGAGGTTTTCTCTAATACTCTATGTATCAATTATAGATTTATTAAGTCACACCATTATTCTGAGCCCTACCTATTAAAGTTACCTTTTAAAGATCGGTCTCTTCTATGTAAGTTTCGTTGTAGCGCAAGTAATTTACCATAAGTAAAGGACAGGTATAAATCCGAATCAAGCGAACTAGTATGTAAATTTTGTCATAACGAAAGCGATTTTCCATATGAATTTCATTATATACTAAAATGTCCTTATTTTGAAAAGCATAGACAACTATTCTTAAAGAAGTATTATTATACTAGACCGAACACATTAAAATTTCAACAAGTGTTTTCATATAACAACAAGAGGCATTTGTTTAATTTGGCAAAATTTATTAGATTCATTTCTGAATCCTTTTGATGTTTGTTTATATTTGTTATTTATATATTTATAATTATTTATACTCCATTATACCTTATCCATGCTTTATATTCCCTGTCGACATCTTCAGTGTATTTTTTGTTTTTGTTTATATACGTATACATTTCCTTATTATTGTATGTCTGTATGTATTTCTCATTTACCCTATTATGGGGTCGCAAAAGAGAATAAAGATATCTATCTATCTATTCTCACGTGACTGTCACGTGAACATGTTTTTCAAATAAGACTAATGCAATAATTATTTTACAACGGAGAAGATGCTTCGTTTATTTGACTGACGTCAAGAGACCAGTGAAAGACGTTTCGTAACATATTCTCGACACAAAACTAAAAATGTCTTACTTCACTCAACACAAGTCATAATGGTTTATTCTTGATGAATAAACAACTTGTATTAAGTCATGTGTTATGTTGCTATTATATTGGATTTTGCTAAACGGTATTTGAGAATTGAAATGAATATTGTGTTTATTGTTCCATCATTAATTTTATAATCAGTTAATAATGGAACTTGTAAAATATCAATTATTTCTTAATTATTTAACAGATTTTTTTTGTTTTCTTTTTTTGTTTTGTTACTTCAGCATGGATGGATGTTTTCGGCATGTCATAGCCACTCTGTTTGAAGTTCCCTGATTACTTTCAAGACTATGGTCAAAGAAGTTGTACATCAGAGCCTTGTAAATGGGTGTGTCGTTGAAGTCAGTCAAACCAACTGCCCAAACCTATTCCGGTAACAGAGCTTAACACCTCAATCTTACAAACAACGTACCGGTAGCTATTATATTTTTTAATATCATTGTATCATAATATGTTAATCAG
Organism: Nipponacmea schrenckii; assembly: GCA_030562195.1. Taxonomy (NCBI): domain Eukaryota; kingdom Metazoa; phylum Mollusca; class Gastropoda; family Lottiidae; genus Nipponacmea; species Nipponacmea schrenckii. The sequence goes on along the minus strand of JAUJPP010000004.1, from coordinate 1,212,868 downwards.
AAAATATATAATCGACTTGTCCGAAGATGAAACTACCAGATTCCGTCAATTTAGAGAAGCCCATTGGGTTCAGACATTAAATACAGCAAGACCTGTATTGAAATGAGTATGAGTGGTGGTCTAAGTCCAAGTTCAAGGTCTAGCTCGTGCGTTTGAAAACGTTTTTGGTTTTTCTAGAATGATCCGGTTACTTGAGCCGGCATGTTTGAATTTACTTTTTTTATGAGTTTAGATGTACATGTATATTTTTATGTCAGAATATACACATATTAAAAACTTTACGAGTGTTGAATTAGTCTACAAACATGGTCCGACGAGACGGATAGTCTATTTGGAATCTACGAACTTTTAAATCATGTCAGATAAAGATAAGTGTAAGAAAATTAGAGGCGGTCATAGGAGCTTCATTAAAAAGTTGGTGGAACGTGCCGAGGTGATAGTGAGACGGTTTGGCACGGATGAGGATGATTATGCAAATTTGAAGGATGCAGACTTATGCTGATGCAGAAACAAGCCAATTTGGACGATTTGGATGGAAAGATTTTTGAGGACCTTGACAGTGAGCATGCTATTTGTCAAGATATACAAGAATCAGGTGACTACTCAGAATTAATTAACAGAACTTTGATTAAAATTAATCAGTGCATAGATAAGTTTAAAGCATCAAACGCTTCCGGTGATAGTTCGTGTAAACATAAGACCGGGACTCGATTACCAAAATTGACGCTTCCTAAATTTTCCGGAGACACGAAATTATGGCAGCCATTTTGGGATAGCTTTGAAGCGGCTGTGGACAGTTCAGAAATATCCAAGGTTGAAAAGTTCAATTATCTTAGAAGTCTATTAGAGGGTCCTGCTGCATCATGTATTGGAGGCTTGTCACTTTGTGCAGAAAATTATGACAATGCAGTTGAGTTATTGAAATCGAGATTTGCAAACAAACAAGTTATCATTTCCTCTCACGTTGAAGTTTTTTTAGGATTGACTCCTGTTGAAAAATCTGCAGATATTTCTGGAATGCGGAAATTGTATGATGAGATTGAAGTACAAATTAGAAGTTTGAGTTCCTTAGGTGTAGAATCAGATGCCTATGGGAGTATATTGGTTCCATTTTTTATGGACAAATTTCCAGAAGATATGAAACTGTTTATTAATAGAGAGGTGGATGAATGGAGCCTAGAGAAAGTTTTAGAGAGTTTGAGAACAGACTTAGAAGCTCGTGAAAGAATTCAGCTGATGACTAAGCGTGGAAATAGTGGATCGGCTGAATCAGGAACTTCAAAAAGAAGCTCATATGTGAAACCTACACGAACTGCAGCTACATTATATACTGGTGATTCGAGTGGCAATAAAAACCCTTATTGTGTTTTTTGTGCAAAACAACACTCTCCTTCTAGCTGTAAAATTGTAACACATTAGTGCGAGAAAAGGAATCCTGCACAGAAAGGGAAAATGTTTCATATGTTTAAAATCAGGACATTTAATGAGAGAGTGACAGTGACAGACATAACAGAGCCATTTGTACAAAGGATAGTGCTAATAAAAAAAAACTGAGAATAATAGTACTGTTAATTCAAATAAGTCAAGTCATGCTATGACATGTGGGTCTAACGGTTCTGTATTATTACAGACTGCTTTAGGCTATGTGACAGGGGGTAATCAGGGTGCAAATCGAAATTTGGTTTTTGATTTATGTAGTCAGCGATCATATATTACTGAGCAGTCATGTAATTTGTTGGGGCTTAAAACTATTGGTAGAGAAAATTTATTAATTAAAACATTTGGTGAAGAAACACCAAAATTAAGGTTGTGTAATAGTGTTCAATTCTGTGTAGTATGTGATGATGGGGTGAATTTATATGTTACTGGTTATAGTGTACCATCTATTTGTAATCCCATAAGTGATCAGGGTACTATTCAAGCTGTCAGAAATTATTCACATTTACGGGGTTTAAAATTAGCTAATTTTTCTGGTAATTCTCAATTTGAAGTTGATATTTTGATCGGAGCAGATCATTACTGGAATTTCTTTTCGGGTCAAAGCAGATGGGGGAGATGTCTAGTCCAGTAGCAATGGAATCCAAATTAGGGTGGATCTTGTCAGGTCCTGTGAATAATTCTAATGTTGATCATTGTTCAATTAATTTAACTCATGTTTTGCATATTTCAAATGATTTTGAAAAGAGTTTAAAATGTGATCAGAGTTTAGATAATGTATCTTTAATTAAGTCTGAGCTAAGAAAATTTTGGGAGTTAGAAACTCTTGGTATTAATTCTAATGATGAAAATGCTGTTTTGCTTGATTTTAATGAGAACATAACATTTATTGATGGAAAATATGAAATTAGTCTACCCTTTAAAGAAGAACATCCAACTTTATCTGATAATTATATAACTAGTGTTAAGCGTTTAGAATCTCTTATTGCACGATTAACAAGAAAACGTGATTTATTTCATAAGTATGATAGTGTAATTAAAGAGCAATTATCTGAGGGTATTATTTCAAGAGTCAAGCAAGATGAATTAATTTGTGAACCTGGAATTGTTCATTATATCCCTCATAGGGAAGTTCTTAGGTTAGATAAAGATACAACAAAGCTAAGGGTTGTATATGATGCCTCATGTAAGACTTCAGGCCCTAGTCTAAATGATTGTTTATACTCGGGTCCTTCGCTGAACCCTTTAATTTTTGACATTCTTTTAAGATTTAGGTTTTATCCTATAGCTATTACAGCTGATATTGAAAAGGCATTCCTTAATATAAGTGTTTCTAAAGAACATAGAGATTATCTTAGGTTTTTATGGGTTGATAATCCGGATTCTGAAAATCCTAAAATTGAAGTATTTAGATTTAATCGAGTAGTGTTTGGAGTTACATCTAGTCCGTTTATTTTGAATGCAACTTTATGATACCATCTTAGTTCTTGTATAGAAGATAATTGTATTTTGAATAATGTTATTAAGTCATTATATGTAGATGACTTTGCATCTGGAGGAAATAATGTTCAGAGTACTTATGAATTATGTAGTTTAGTCAGAGCAAAATTAGCTCAAGGTGGTTTCAATATGCGCAAGTGGGCAAGTAATTCAAAAGAAATAATGAATATGTTTGAGACATCAGATGATTTTGTAGAAAAGAATTTTAATAATTCTGTTGAAGATGATAGATGTTACCATGATTTTATACAAAATATTAATTATAGTTGTAATAGTGTTTTAGGCCAAAAATGGAATTCTGAGCTGGATACATTTGATTTTGATTTTGAGAAAATTTTATTAAGTGTAAATTTAAATGAACCTCTTACTAAAAGAATTGTAATTAGGACTACTGCTAAATTTTTTGATCCTGTAGGTATTATTTCTCCTATAGTATTATTATTTAAACTATGTTTTCAACAATTGTGTGAGTGTAAATTGGATTGGGATGATCCAATAGATACAATATTCTGTGAGTATTGGGGTAATTTAGTATCAGATCTTAAGGAAATTAATGGTTTAAGTATAAATAGAAATGTTTGTTCTGAACTCCAGGGTGCAGATAGTATCGAGATACATGTTTTTGGGGATGCATCTGAAAAGGCATTTGGGTCATGCATATATCTTAGATGTGAACATGCTGGTATTGTTCATAGTAATCTTATTGCATCAAAAACTCGTGTTGCGCCCATTAGAAAGCAGACAATACCGAGATTAGAATTGCTAGCTGGTGTCATTTCGGTGAGATTAGTTAAATGTGTTCGAGGCTTTGAGGGATATAATTAATCCTGATATATATTTTTGGTCAGATTCTACAGTAGCATTATCTAGGATTAAAAATGATAGTAAAGAGTTTAAGCAGTTTGTGAGTAATAGAGTCTTGGAAATTAGAAAGTTTTCTGATGTTAATAAATGGTTTTATTGTCCTACAGTAAGTAATCCAGCTGTTATTTGCTCTAGAGGTTGTAAGCCATCAGTTTTATGTAATAATGATTTGTGGTGGCATGGTCCTTTATTTTTGCTAGGAACTAAAGTTAATTGGCCTGCTTGTGTAGTAAATGTTTTAAAGGGTCCAAGTGTGGAGAATTTGATTGATACAACTAGATATAGTAATATTGATAAGTTATTTAGAGTTACAGCTTATATCTTAAGATTTATTAGTAAGTGTAGAGTTAAGAATAATAAAAATGTTTCCAAGGAATTGTCTGTAGAGGAAATAAACGAAGCTGAGTTAATTTGGATAAGAGATATTCAGAAATGTTTACAAGGAGTTAAGTTTGAACAACAGAAATTATCTCTTAATTTGAAAAAGGATGATAATGATATTTTTAGATGTTATGGTAGAGTTGATAATGCTAATATTCCATTTAATGCTAAATGTCCAATGTTTTTACCTGAGAGTCATTATGTAACTATATTGATTGTTGAGAAATGTCATAGGAGAGTTCAGCATAATGGTACAACAGAAACTCTTACTCATCTAAGGGAAAGGTTTTGGCTCTGTCGTGGGAGACAGATTGTAAGAGCTATTATAGCGAAGTGTGTTCCTTGTAGGAAGTTAGAGGGAGCATCATACGGAGTTCCCATAGCACCATCTTTGCCAGCATTTCGAGTGTCAGATGACTTCGCTTTTACTAACATAGGTGTGGATTATGCTGGTCCCCTTTATGTTAAAGATATTTATTCAAATTCAGGTGATATGTATAAAGTTTTTATTGTTCTATATACTTGTGCAAGGACTAGAGCGGTGCATTTGGATTTGGCACCAGATGCAAGTACTAATTGTTTTATTAAGAGTCTAAGAAGATTCATAAGTCGTAGAGGCGTACCTACTTTGATTAATTCTGATAATGGTCGTACTTTTAAACGTTCAGAGTTAAGTTCGTTTATATTAAGTACAAATATCGAGTGGTGTTATAATATTGAGATATCTCCATGGTGGGGAGGTTTTTTCGAGCGCATGGTAAGGTCTACTAAACGTTGCTTGAAGAAGGCGTTGGGTAATGCACGATTGTCCTATGAAGAATTGTTGACTTTATTAGTGAATGTAGAAGGTGTGCTTAATTCTCGTCCTTTGACATATTTAAGCGAGGAGTGTATTGAACCATTGACCCCTTCTCACTTAGTAATAGGTAGAAGAATTTTATCTGAGCCATTGTCTAATTTGAATTGTAAAATTGTTGGTGATAAGACTTCAGAATTATATAGACGTAAAAAAAATATTCAGACTTGTTTGAATCATTATTGGTCTAGATGGAGAAAAGAGTATCTCACTCAACTCCGTGAGCATCATCGCTATAGATTTAAGAAAGGTCCCATTATTAGTGAGGGTGATGTAGTTTAAGTATGTGAAGATAAAATTTCACGTTGTAATTGGGAATTGGGTAGGGTAATTTGTACTCTTCCTGGTCGTGATAATAATATACGTGCAGCTGTAATCAGAGTTCAGAACATACAGGGTAAATATATAGATATAAATCGTCCTGTTCAGAAATTATATCCGGTAGAATTAGTTAAGGATTAGAGAATTTAGATATTATGGATTAATACATAGTAATTATTGAGTTTAGTATTAAAGTTATATTACATTCCTGCTTTTAAGTGAGTTTAGAATTCATATTTAAGTGAGTTTAGAATTCATATTTAAGTGAGTTTAGAATTCATATTTAAGTGAGTTTTAAGTGAGTTTAGAATTCATATTTAAGTGAGTTTAGAATTCATATTTAAGTGAGTTTAGAATTCATATTTAAGTGAGTTTAGAATTCATATTTAAGTGAGTTTAGAATTCATATTTAAGTGAGTTATTCTTTGAAATTAATGTTTATAAGATTATAAGAATTTCCCGTTATTGACCCGCGTCAGGGGGGAGTGTGTATTGAAATGAGTATGAGTTGTGGTTTAAGTCCAAGTTCAAGGTCTAGCTCGTGCGTTTGAAAACGTTTTTGGTTTGTCCAGAATGATCCGTTTACTTGAGCCGGCATGTTTGAATTTACTTTTTTTTTATGAGTTTAGATGTACATGTATATTTTTATGTCAGAATATACACATATTAAAAACTTTACGAGTGTTGAATTAGTCTACAAACAAGAACCATAGGACTTAATATTCACCACAGTGTAGGCATGGCACCCTTTGTATTTCCATTTAATACGACCAGTAATAAAGCAAGTAAGATAGTTCAAACCCATTATAAGAGTCTTCAAGAGAAATTTCATCATGTCTATAAACAGAAAATGATAGTGGCATATTAAAAAAATCAGAACTTAAATGACATCTTTGTTCATAGCAAACTAAAAACAATCTGTACTTAACAGGTACTATACTTCTCGCCGATTGGGCGAGTTATTTTTTTCTATTTACAGATCAGAAGAGAAGAAAATCATCCAACATATCCAGATCCCCATTTCTCAATAAAATATTTGTTCCACCCTGTGCATCTGGAAGAATCAATCCCTTCCTTCCCCGAAATTTATTTAATTTAAGAAAAATCACTCATCATTTACCGATAATTCTTGTCAACCTCTCAGACAAATTGGCTACCATTATAAAGGTGGGCGTATTACGATGGTCATCGCCCTTTAAACTGTCTTCTTCCATACAGTCTGTTTCATTGTTTAAAATATACAACCCAGCACATACAGTGTTTATTCTGATTGGATCAAAATTTAAACAAACCAATTAAAAGTTCAGTATTTCAAACCAACTAAATTTGAACTGAACTATCTGAGCACAAATCACTACCATTCAATCCTTGTCCACTACAGTGAGCTTTATCTGAACACTTTTCACTCACACTATTGTTTCAACATATTCAAATCTTTACCTAAGCAGTACAGGAAGTTTAAACCGCCATTAAGGATATCAACAAGAAATAAGTTATATGGAGATGTTTTGGTAAGTATTATTTAGTAAAGGGTCGTTTTGTTTTATATTTACTCCTAAATCATTCTTTATGTAAAATATAAACCCCGAAAACCAAACCATTAATTTTTAAACGCCAAAACTAATTGAAGGGTTTATTATTATTATTATTATTATAAATAAAGCATATTATAGAAAGATTTTCAGGTGTAACTTTTGTTCATGTGTTTATTGACCCTTTTAAGTTTTAAAAACGTCGAGATATAGTTTTGATATGTTTAAATGACGTTACTGGTTTTCATTTTTAAGTTAACAATTCTTATATTTTTTTTCCATGCCAACACAATTGGAGCAAAACTGGAAGACTACAAAGAAGATCCAGTGAATAATTCAAGCCAAAAATTGAGAAAAGAATTAGAATGAACAGAATAATGAACAACAAACATCAATTGGGAATTGTAAGTTTTCTTTTATTTTAATTCTGTGAGGAATTTACTAATGGGATTTTTTAAAAGAAATATAATCTAATTTTTTTGAAGGTAAATTTAAGCTTTACAATTGCCGACATACATCAGAATTTGGATAGCACATTTTTATATCCAGTGATTTTAATTTCCAATTCCAGATGGAAACGACGTCATCTACATTAGTACCAACCAACTGTTTTAGCCAAGATCTTTTGAACGTAAAATTTATCATCTGACAAAACAGAATTCTAGAAAGTAAACAGAATTCCAGAACGTAGAGAACTAGAGTCAGGTAAGAAGTGATATTCTTAAATTTTTAAATTATAACACAATATACATATTCCAAACCAATAAATTGATTTGATACTGAATTTTGTTGTGGAAATGGGTATTTTGTACTTGTTGACACGGCTGCTTCCGGTCCGATTCTGGGATGTGTTCGTGTCGCCAATGGTTGTATTCGATTGATAGTGCTGTGCATATAAGTGAATGGTCTCTGCACGTGCAAAACGTGAGATGATATAGGAGAAGGTATATAAACTGGTTGGCAGTGTATCATTTGTCGCAATATTGTTAATAGTTTCTAGAAGGTGTTGTACTGTTTGTGTTGTGATTGACGTTGCAGCCATTCTGGGTGAGTCTGATAGTTTTCCCTGTAGTCTTATACGGTTGATACCTTTGGCAGCCTATGCCCTCGTCTGTCTCTGGCCACGGACGACACTTATAACATCTGAGAGAGTGCAGACGAGGTCGTTCCACTTTATTGTGGCGTCGCCGATTTATTATAGTCGCCTTGGTTCACCGATTAATTAGGGCAAGGGTTACTATTTAGATTCACCGGAGTTGTAATAGTCTTACACGCATGTACTAAGACGATTCTGGTTTCGGCACAAACCTGGAGGAGTCTACGCCTAATTATTTTGATATTCTCATGGAACAATTTTGATCAAGTTTCATTGATCTTTTTGGTTATAATTGTTGTTGTACTTAGTTGGTCGCCTCTCCATCTTTCCGTTGAGTTCAACGAGAATCCTGTTCGATTAGCTAGCACGAACAAGGCGATAAACCGAAAGTAGACAGAATTATTTACCTTAACTATTACATTGTCCGGAATTCAAGATATTATAGAGGATGCAAACTGATATTAACAAGAATTTGATAGAGTGAAGTGGATAATAGAAGCCATTGGTTAAAGCAGATTTATTTATGTTTTCAAGTGGGATTTGATCGCTTATCGGTAAACCGGAAGTTGAATGGTAGTTTTGTAAACAATATTTTTTAACTTGGTTTGTCGTCTGCTAATGATTGATTCTTGTAAGAAATTATTAATATATTGTGTTTTAGTTTTTATCAATTATTTTGAAGATCTTTTACAGAAGTTCAGAAGTGTTTAGAAGTTTGCTGGTTACCTAAAGATATTATTGTGTTGTGCCCTGTCAGGTTTTTGCCAGTGCTGACAGTGTGAATATTTTGGCTAGTTTTTTGATTTATTGGTGGTGGTGAGTAACGTGTTATTTAGATTTATTTTGTAATTTGTAAACTTTGAGTACTATTCTAGTATGATGGATGATTTGATATTGAGTGATATTGACAGTTTCATGGATAGATTGTCGCACCTGGTTCCAGAAACAGATTCAAGAATTGGAACAGAGGAAGTGAGTTATAAAGCCTCTTTATTTACTTCAACACCATCGAGATGGACTACACATCGTTACAGGGTCATAGACGGTATTTTGAAACCTAAGAGAGAACAGGATGATTTTCAGGGGGATACAATTCCCGAACCTGTTACTGTCCTTGACCCAGAACCGATAGTCAGACCAAAGAGAAGAAGTAGGTCATGTCAAACTTATACCAAACCAGAGAGCAAGAAGGAGCCAAGATATACTTTACCAATGCCGCAAGGTTTATTTTATGATGGCAGAGGTGAGATAAATACTTTTATGGATAAATTTCTCCGTTTTGCAAGAAGTCAACCTTGGTATGGCTCTGACAAGGCAGTTACTGATAATTTATGTTTTTGTTTGCATGGAAAAGCAAGTGACTATTTTTCCATGTTGGTTAAAGCGAATAGGAATATAGGCAGTATAGACATTGTAAATAAACTTTACCAGAGATTTGGACGTGTGAATTATCCTGACAAAGCGCAAATGGAGTTTCATAATGCTAAACAGTGGATAGGGGAGAGTCTGGATGATTGGTATGACCGATTACAAACCTTGTCGGGAGACGCTTTTGCAGGGATGCATAGAGATCTAGTTGAGAAGAATATTAAGATGAAGATTTTATCTGGGTTGAGAGATACAGCGGCTGCAAGGTATGTTGCAAATAAACGGTGAGATACATTAACAGAAGTGGTTGAAGCTTTGAGATGGTACCAGCATGTAGAAGAAACGATTCCAGGTGATAGTCGTATGGGAAAGGACTTAATTCATTCCAGAAATGATTTTCCAGAGGTTATGACAACTGGAGTGGTAGAGAAAAATAAAGGTAACCTTCCTTTAATATCTAAGAATAAATCAGATGTTGACACTTTACGCAGTGAGTTTAAAACCCATGTTGTGAATTTACGTCTTGAAATTAAGGGGATGATAGACCGTGTCCAGATTGAAAATAATTCTAATATGTCTAAATTACGAAGTGAATTGGATGAGATCAAAACTTTGATTAAGAATGTATCTAGAAATAGGTCACCTTCACCAAATAGACCAGTGGTGTTAGATGGTGATGAAAAGTAGATGTCCAAATGGTGGGAATATGACAGATAGACATGTTTCCTTTGATAATGGTAAGAAGAATTTAAACTAGGAGGGGTCGGTTGTGAGGATCAAAGCCTGACACTTAGTGATCCAAAGAGGGAAATATGTTCCCATTCTAAGGATATCGGGTTTTCCTGTCAAGAAGAAAAGTCCAACACAGATGTGAATACAAAATGTACTCAGATGTTTATAAATGATGTTAATAGTGGTAGTAGTTGCACAGTTTGAGGTTATTTTTGATGATTTTAAGACTTGTTTTAGTATTAATTTAGAGAATAGATGTCCTTCATTTAAGTCTGCTTTCAGAGTTGCTATGACAATAGATACTATGTGTTTTGCTGCTGTTGTGGATACCGGAGCTCAAGTTACAGTTTTGTCAATGTTATGGTATTCTATGCTGAGAAATAGGCCTCCTATTATAAGGGAAGTAAGTTTATTTGTTTTCGCTACTGGTATGTTATGCAAGGGTTATCTTGTAGGTCCTGTTGAGTTTAAGATTGGTTCTCAAACGTTTATTAAAGATATTTATGTAGCTGAAATGAATGATATGGCTCTTATAGGGTTAGATTTTTTGGAAAAGACTAATGCCTTAGTGGATATTGGTAACCAGGAAATGATGATCAACAATGAACGAATTGGTTTGATGAAAGGATTACCCAATACAGATGATCCAGTTAAAGTGGTTTTACCAGAGCAAGTGAGAATTCCAGCTAATTCTGTGATGAGAATTCCTTGCAACTTGGATAGACCTATGTTTAAGGATTATGTAGTTGAACCAATGAGAAACATTCCTGTTTTGGTAGCACGTTCATTGCATGGTAAGAATAGCTCTCCAGTCATATGCTTGATGAACTTATCTGGGAATGATATCACCCTTAAGGCAAGAACTCATTTAGGTTATGCTAGTATGATAGAAGAATCTGATAAGATTATTGCAGATATAGATAAAGAAGACTATTTCTCAGATAGTAATCCGAAGACGAGGAATCCCGATGAATATGTAGTTAATATGGTAAAAATTGATGAAGAAAATGGTCATGAAGAATTGGTTAAAGGTAGTAATCATTTTATTTCAAGAATGCCAGTCCATTTGCATAAACTCTTTGAGGATGCAACTTCAGAAATAAAAGACTATGAACATGTTAAGGAAATCGCAGAAATGTTGATCGATATGAAGACGTATTTGCAAAAGACGACTCTGATTTAGGAAATTTTGATGCAATTGAGCACTCAATAGATACTGGTAATGCCAAGCCTATTAAAAAACGTATGAGACGAACACCAGCTGTTTTTGTTGACGAGAAAGAAAAAGAGTTACAGAAAATGTTGAAAACCGGTGTGATAGTACCTTCAGTGTCAGAATGGTCAGCAAGCCCTGTCTTTGTTAGAAAATCTGATGGTAGTCTGAGATATTGCATTGACTATAGATCCCTTAATGCTGTAACTACCAAATGTGTGTATCCTTTGCCTATTATTGAAGAATGTATGGATGCTTTAGCAGGAAATGTATTTTTCAGCAAATTGGATGCTAATCAAGCTTATTTACAGGTTAAGATCAAGAAGGAAGATCAATGCAACACAGCATTCAACACCAAATATGGTTTGTACGAGTTCCAGAAAATGGCATTCGGTCTCTGTAATGCCCCAGCAACATTTTCCAGAGTTATCAATCTGATTTTACAAGGTTTGAGTTGGAATGTTGTTTTAGCTTTTCTAGATGATGCCCTTGTTATGGGGAATAGTTTCCCGGAACATCTAGAGAATCTTAAAAACGTTCTGGCTAGATTCAAGAAGTTTGGGCTGAAGTTGAAACCCAGGAAATGTAATTTGTTTAAAAGTAAGACGGAATTTCTAGGAAGAATTGTTAGTGATAAAGGTATTGAGGTAAATGACAAAAAGTTAGATGTTATTAGGAATAGACCTGCTCCCAAAGTAAAGAAAGATGTAGAAAAATTCCTTGGTTTTGCCAGTTACCACAGGATATTCATTGAAGACTTTGCTAAGATAGCAGTGCCCTTATATGCTTTGACCTCTAAGAAAGATTTTGTATGGGGGGGAGAAAGAGCAGGAAGCTTTTGATAAACTGAAAGAATGTTTGACTACTACACCATTGTTAGCTTTACCTAATAGAACTGGAGAATTTATTTTAGATACAGATGCCTCAGATGTTGCTATTGGTGGAGAATTATTGCAGGTTCAAGATGGTGAAGAAAGAGTTATTTCTTATGGAAGTTATTCTTTGACGCCTGTACAGAGGGGGTACTGCACTACACGAAAAGAATTACTAGCTGTTATAAAATTTACCAGGCTGTTTAGACACTATTTACTAGGTAGGAAGTTTCGAATTAGAACTGATCACAATAGTCTTCTATGGTTGATGAAATTTAAGCATCAAGGGGGACAAATTGTAAGATGGATGGAAGAACTGAGTCAATATCACATGGAGATTGAACACCGTCCAGGCGTTCAGCACATTAATGCTGACATACTCAGTCGTATTGATGTGTCTGGGCCCTGTGATGAATTTGTAGTAAATATGAGCCCTAACAGTTTGCCATGCAAAGGATGCAAATCTTGTGTAAAATCATTTCAGGATTGGTCAGAATTTGCACAGACAGTAGATGATGTAGTACCCATAGCTCATGAATGCACAGAGGATGTCAATTGGCCATTACTTGAGAAAGAATGGAAGGAAAAGGCTAAAATTCACCAAATGGTCTGCAGTGTTTCGTTAGCTGATGCTTCAGATACAAATGTTTTAATGGAGCAACAAGATGATTCAGATTTGAAGATAATTTTGGAGTTTTTGAAGAATGGAACAATACCTGATGAGGGAACTTTGATGATAAGTAGTAAAACTTCCAAAGCTTATTGGTTGAATCGTGAGTTATTTTTCCTTAATCCTGATGGTATTCTTTTCCGTAGAAATCCCAAGGGGTCAGATTCCCAACTTGTGGTACCTCGGAAATGTAAGAAGGAAATAATGCAGCTCTACCATGACATCCCATCAGCGGGTCACCAAGGTATCTCAAGAACTAGATTAAAAATCAAGGAAAAATACTATTGGTACAAGATGACACAGGATATATACTACTATGTAATTTCATGTTCAGTTTGTAATCAGAGCAAGAAGGCTACTAGGCATGCTAAGTTTCAGATGAAGAAATTTCATGCTGGAGCACCAATGGAAAGGGTTCACTTGGATTATTTGGGACCGTTACCCAGAAGCAATTCGGGTAATGAGTTCGTTTTAGTCATGGTGGACCAATTTACGAAGTGGGTGGAATGTATTCCTGTCCCAAACCAAACTGCAGAATTGACGGCACAGACTGCAGTGAATGAATTTTTCTCAAGGTTCGGTTATCCATACCAAATCTTTACAGACCAGGGAAGTAATTTTCAAAGTTCATTGTTTACCAGCTTATGTGAGAAATTACATATACACAAGGCTAGAACAACTAGTTATAGACCTTCTGCACATGGGCAAGTTGAACGTTACAATCGCACTCTAATGGATGCGGTGCGCTGTTACGTGAGTGAGAACCAGAAAGACTGGGATGAGAACATGGCACAGTTGGCTAGCGCACTTCGCTCTTCTATTAACCGACAAACTGGGTATACTGCTAATATGTTGATGCTTGGCAGGGAAATTAATCTTCCAGCAGATATAATTTACAGGTCACCAGTGAAGGATGATTCGGACGTGGATCAATATGTAGGTCTGCTATGTGAGAAGATAGCGGAGGCACATGAGATGGCAAGAGATGCATTGAACGTTGCTCAGCAAAGATCTAAGAGGGATTATGATGTTAAGATGAATGAGAAGACTTATAAAGTAGGTGACGCTATTTATATTTTGGATACAGCATCGATTAAAGGCAGATGTAGGAAGTTAACGAAATTCTGGAGAGGTCCTGGAGTTATTATAGGAAAGATAAGTGCATCTTTATTCAGGGTCAAAACCAGAAATACAGTTATGGTTCTTCATCATGATAGAATTAAGATTTGTCGAGACCATGATCTACCAACATGGATAAAATCTATTCAGTCTAGGGTGAAGGATGGAGAAGTGGTACAACCTGCAAGAGGAAAGAAAGTTTATTGTCTTTGTAAGAAATCTTGGGGTCGAGCCTTTGGTATCCAGTGTGACCATTGTCTAGAATGGTTTCATGGCAAATGTGTCAACATCACGCAGAAGCAAGCTGATCTGATCGACGAGTATAAATGTCCGAATTGTAGTAGTGTACTACTATTTTTCGGCTATGACCAAACTTTTGGCGTTTCACTATCGGTTGATTCCTCGAAAAATCTTGAGTTCCGGAAAGACAGAACACCAATATTTCTAATATTATGTATTATGTTACAGATAATGAGTAAGTGGATAACACTAAGTGAATACCGTGGTAGAGCTAGTTCGCCAGAGTTTCCCCGTTTGGTTGTGCCACCCAAACGGGAGAAATTCTTGCGGACTAGGGATTTGGAAGAGGGGAGAAGAAGAGTTGATGAAAGGAGAATGAAGGAAGCCAGGGAGTGGCAGGTTTGGAAAAGGAGAGGGGGGGATAGATGGACGAGGAAGGAGGTGGACAGGAGAGAAAGAGAGAAGATGGAGGAGGAAAGGAGGGTGTTAGAAGAGAGGCGGGAGGAATATAGAGCATTGGAGTTACGTGAAAGGGAGAAGGAGGATGAACGCAGGAGAAAGGAAGAAGAAAAGGAAATAGAGTGGATTGAGGGAAAGAAGGAAGAGAGGAAGGAAGTTATAGAAATGCAGGAGATAAGAAGGCAGAGTTTGAGGGAAAAGAGGAACGGACGCAAGAAGAATATGCGGAGAAAGAGGAGCAGGGAAGAGGGTGAGGAGAGGTTGCAGGTTAAGGAAAGGAGGGAAGAGAGGGTACGGCCTCGAACTAGTAGTTGCCCGTTTCCTGGATGTGGCGCTCTGAGCAGAAGACTGAAACAACATGTTTTTAAATGCCATGTACCACCTTTTTTTTTAAAGAAGTAGAAGTACTAACTTCGGAAATACAGGGGAAAAGGGCACAGTTCATCCGGGCCGTTGCCAGGAAGATTCCTGGTATTCGGGGGCTCCTGGATAGACTGTGACATCGGATTAATAGATTATCTTTAATCCCGGAGTCGGCATATGTTTCCCCGAGGGCGGAGGCAGGGATGGTCGCAGCATCGCGCTACAATGGTTGGCGTGTCCCGATGGGGCAATTTTCGATTGCTCCCATCAATGGCATTGGGGCGCTAACGCATTGGCGGGTGCTGGTTTTAAGTCCAAGGGACAGGGTCTGTCTACATGACTTCCCGGTCTAGTCCTCGGGTAGGAAACTTTAGGGGGTATTGTTTACCCGTATTTGGTAAAATCTTGGAAGGCGGTGAGGCCATCCTAGAAAAGGGGGAGGTGTGTTGTGGAAATGGGTATTTTGTACTTGTTGACACGGCTGCTTCCGGTCCGATTCTGGGATGTGTTCGTGTCGCCAATGGTTGTATTCGATTGATAGTGCTGTGCATATAAGTGAATGGTCTCTGCACGTGCAAAACGTGAGATGATATAGGAGAAGGTATATAAACTGGTTGGCAGTGTATCATTTGTCGCAATATTGTTAATAGTTTCTAGAAGGTGTTGTACTGTTTGTGTTGTGATTGACGTTGCAGCCATTCTGGGTGAGTCTGATATTTTTCCCTCTAGTCTTATACGGTTGATACCTTTGGCAGCCTATGCCCTCGTCTGTCTCTGGCCACGGACGACATCTGAGAATGCAGACGAGGTCGTTCCACTTTAAGACCCAAGATTTTATCGATTAATTGAAATGATAAGTAATCTAACGGGACGATTGAATGATACACACTGTGAATTGACTAAGATTAATAATAATATAAGAAATATGGAACAGAAAATTGAAGAAGTAATAGATAGGAAACTGAAAACCGAATTTGCTAATATGGAGCAGAAAATTGGTGATAACTTATCAACTAAACTCAGGGGTGAAATAAAGGGAGAAATGAGTAAGATTAAATTAGATGTTGATAGCAGAATAGAGAGTATTACTTGTGGTGATGGCGATTGCGGGGTGTTAAAGGAAGTTAAAATTATCAGAGATGAATTGTTTTCAGTAATCTTACAAAGCAATAATATATTTACAAAACCATTATATAAGTGAAGTTAAAAAAGAAACACACAATACAAGATTAGACATAATAATTTAAGATAAAAGGGATTGACGTAATTTCCAGGCATGGAACAAATAGGTAGATAAATTAATAGTAAGCTTTTGATCAGTGCATTTAAGTAAGTCATAAAATTTTTGCATGTTAGGAAATTGAAAATAATATTGAGGTAGATAAGTTTCTCTTGAATGGTGAAATGTAGGACATATTAATAAAAAAGTTAAATTCATCTTCAACAAGGTTATTATTACATAATTTACAATATCTGAGATTTCTAGGTGTTTTGGAGTATCTGCCAGTTTCAATTTCTAATGAAGGAAGCCAGGGAGTGGCAGGTTTGGAAAAGGAGAGGGGGGGGGATAGATGGACGAGGAAGGAGGTGGACAGGAGAGAAAGAGAGAAGATGGAGGAGGAAAGGAGGGTGTTAGAAGAGAGGCGGGAGGAATATAGAGCATTGGAGTTACGTGAAAGGGAGAAGGAGGATGAACGCAGGAGAAAGGAAGAAGAAAAGGAAATAGAGTGGATTGAGGGAAAGAAGGAAGAGAGGAAGGAAGTTATAGAAATGCAGGAGATAAGAAGGCAGAGTTTGAGGGAAAAGAGGAACGGACGCAAGAAGAATAGGCGGAGAAAGAGGAGCAGGGAAGAGGGTGAGGAGAGGTTGCAGGTTAAGGAGAGGAGGGAAGAGAGGGTACGGCCTCGAACTAGTAGTTGCCCGTTTCCTGGATGTGGCGCTCTGAGCAGAAGACTGAAACAACATGTTTTTAAATGCCATGTACCACCTTTTTTTTAAAGAAGTAGAAGTACTAACTTCGGAAATACAGGGGAAAAGGGCACAGTTCATCCGGGCCGTTGCCAGGAAGATTCCTGGTATTCGGGGGCTCCTGGATAGACTGTGACATCGGATTAATAGATTATCTTTAATCCCGGAGTCGGCATATGTTTCCCCGAGGGCGGAGGCAGGGATGGTCGCAGCATCGCGCTACAATGGTTGGCGTGTCCCGATGGGGCAATTTTCGATTGCTCCCATCAATGGCATTGGGGCGCTAACGCATTGGCGGGTGCTGGTTTTAAGTCCAAGGGACAGGGTCTGTCTACATGACTTCCCGGTCTAGTCCTCGGGTAGGAAACTTTAGGGGGTATTGTTTACCCGTATTTGGTAAAATCTTGGAAGGCGGTGAGGCCATCCTAGAAAAGGGGGAGGTGTGTTGTGGAAATGGGTATTTTGTACTTGTTGACACGGCTGCTTCCGGTCCGATTCTGGGATGTGTTCGTGTCGCCAATGGTTGTATTCGATTGATAGTGCTGTGCATATAAGTGAATGGTCTCTGCACGTGCAAAACGTGAGATGATATAGGAGAAGGTATATAAACTGGTTGGCAGTGTATCATTTGTCGCAATATTGTTAATAGTTTCTAGAAGGTGTTGTACTGTTTGTGTTGTGATTGACGTTGCAGCCATTCTGGGTGAGTCTGATATTTTTCCCTCTAGTCTTATACGGTTGATACCTTTGGCAGCCTATGCCCTTGTCTGTCTCTGGCCACGGACGACATCTGAGAGTGCAGACGAGGTCGTTCCACTTTAAGACCCAAGATTTTATCGATTAATTGAAATGATAAGTAATCTAACGGGACGATTGAATGATACACACTGTGAATTGACTAAGATTAATAATAATATAAGAAATATGGAACAGAAAATTGAAGAAGTAATAGATAGGAAACTGAAAACCGAATTTGCTAATATGGAGCAGAAAATTGGTGATAACTTATCAACTAAACTCAGGGGTGAAATAAAGGGAGAAATGAGTAAGATTAAATTAGATGTTGATAGCAGAATAGAGAGTATTACTTGTGGTGATGGCGATTGCGGGGTGTTAAAGGAAGTTAAAATTATCAGAGATGAATTGTTTTCAGTAATCTTACAAAGCAATAATATATTTACAAAACCATTATATAAGTGAAGTTAAAAAAGAAACACACAATACAAGATTAGACATAATAATTTAAGATAAAAGGGATTGACGTAATTTCCAGGCATGGAACAAATAGGTAGATAAATTAATAGTAAGCTTTTGATCAGTGCATTTAAGTAAGTCATAAAATTTTTGCATGTTAGGAAATTGAAAATAATATTGAGGTAGATAAGTTTCTCTTGAATGGTGAAATGTAGGACATATTAATAAAAAAGTTAAATTCATCTTCAACAAGGTTATTATTACATAATTTACAATATCTGAGATTTCTAGGTGTTTTGGAGTATCTGCCAGTTTCAATTTCTAACTTAAGGCTTCCACTTCTAAATAAACTTAAAATATTTGAACATTTTTTATTAGTTATAAAAGATAAATATGGTTCACATGAAAAGGATAGTTTAAAATGATTATAAAAGACAAGTTTATTAGAGTTAGTTATATTTGAATGCCAATCCTGAATAAAATTATCAATAATACGTTGTTTAATAATAGAAAAAAAATATTTATTTAATGAAAACTGATTTTCCCATATATATTGTCAGCCCAATTCCGAAAGACGACATTTAATAGAATAAGCCCAATTTTTTTTACCATGAATGGAATCAGATAACATATTGCAGTACATATCATAAACTAAATGATTATCATTATCAAGTATTCGAATCCAATATTTAAAAATTCTAAATTGTCTTACAATATACATGGGGAAACGACCTAATGCTCCTAATAAAACACTAATATTTGTACTAAATCTTAATCTTAAAATATGACGTAAAAAATTATTATACAAAATTTCAATATCTTTACAAATGTTAAACCCCCAAATTTCACTCCCATAATTTAAGACAGAACCCACAAGAGAATCAAACAAATTTAACTGACATTCAACATTCATATTTAAATCATTAAAAACTTTATATACACCTATTAACGCTTTTCTTCCCTGGTCTGCTATACGTTTTTGAGTTTGGTTAAAGTGACCATTAGAATACAATGAAACACCAAGATAAACATAAGAATCTTCAATTTCTAGTAATTCTGCATTAATTGAAAAAGAAACATCAGGGGTATGCCTACCTTTACGAAAGATAACTATTTTAGATTTAGTAGCAATAACTTGCATACGCCATTTTGAACAGTATTCACAAAATTTATCCAATAAAATTTCTGGACTTTTTGTAAACAAACCAGTATCATCAGCAAATAAAAGTATAAATAAAAGTTTCTTATTAATAACATTACAATTGAGTTCATTAAGTTCTGGTGAAAATAAATTAGATTCAATATCCTGTACAAAAAGTAAAAACGGTAATGGAGATAGAGGTTCACCTTGTTTCACACCAAGATGACAATGAAAATATTCTGATAAATTACCTTTATATTTAACAGAAAGATTAACAGTATTATATAAGGATTGAATAATTTTAACACATTTTCTACTCGTATTTAGACACTAAAGTTTATATAATAATAAGTTACGGTCAATCTTATCAAAACATTTCTTCAAATCAATAAAAGCTGTATACAATTTATCACCATTCTGAATATTTTTATTAATTAGACCATGTAAAACAAAAATAGCATCCACTGTACCCCGCTTCTTTCTAAATCCAAACTGAACATTTGGTAAAATATCATTAGATTCAGCCCATTGTGTTAAACGATTATTTAAAATTAAAGAGAAAAGTTTTGCAAGATTTGAAATAATTGTTATGCCTCTATAGTTGTCAACAATATTTGTATCACCTTTCTTAGGAACTGGTACTAGTAAACTTTGTGACCAGCTATGTGGATAAATACCACTATCAAAAATAATATTAAAGTACTTTGTTAAAAAAGGTGCTAGTAATTAAGCTGTCTCAATAAAAAATTCACATGGTATTTGGTCCACCCCACTACTTTTACCCCTCTTTTACCCACGAATCACTTTAAAAACTTCATCAATAGTAATTGGAGAATCAAGTTCATTAATATTACCAAGATAGAATAGAAAATTTAAAATCATCTGAAATATCTACAGGGGGTTCACCAAAAATGTCTTTGAAGTGATTAAAAAAGTCAATGTTTTTGAGGATGCTATCATGATTATTTCCTGTTCGTCGTTTCTTGATTTGCTGCCAAAATTTTTGAGGATTGCTCTTCGATAATTGAGCTAGTTTAACTGACTCTTTATGTGAATATTCTGCTTGTGCTCTTTTCTTGATACTGTCATAATTTTGCCTTGCCTCTACGAATTTTTCACGTGTTAAATCATTCTTGTCTCTATTGAATTGGTTTTTATGTAAATTGAAATTGGACTTCGCTTTAATACATTCATCATTAAACCAAAATTGGCCTTTGTGAAAATTTTTATTTGGTTTAGGGTTTATATTTTTACCATAAATGTCATCAATAATATTGAATAAAAAATAAGTAATATCTTCAGTTGCTTTATCTATAGATTCTACACTTGGGCTCAAACTATAAAGAGAATTTTCAAGTAAAGGGAGACAATCAGAAATTTTATTTTTCAAAATTGATTGAGAACTATCATTCCATTTGATTATTCCGCTTTTCATTTTATAGGATTGATGTTGGGCGAAATGTTGACTACATAATATAAAATTTAATGGTGCATGATCAGAGAATTCGTTAAAATCTAATACACTAAAATAATTAATTAATTCAAAAGAATTTGGTTTACATAATAAATAATCTATCGTGGATTGACTCTGTTTATTAGTGAATGTTATCTTACCTTTATCTTTATCATCACTTAACCTACCATTTACTATCAAACATGATGCGGATTTACAAAAAGAAGAAAGTTTATTACCAAATGAATTCGTGCATTTATCTTCAGAAGCTCTCACAAAATAACAGTCATTAATAACATCATCATCACTATCAATTTGTTTAACATAATCACTTAAGTTATCATTATTAATATAATCAAGAGACTGACCAACTCTAGCATTAAAATCACCACAAATAAATACAGGACCAAGAGATTGATATTTCACATATAACTGTTCAATTATTTCAAAATAGTCAATGTCAATTTCATTATATATTACTGAATTAGCAGGGGGAATATATATAAATATCAAATAGATGATTAGAAAACGAACAATTTCACATAAACATTAAGTTTTCTCAACAGTCTGTTTCGTAGTAGATTTGCTACCACTCGTCAGGAGAACAAGACGGTTTGGTTTGAAATATTGTTATGCATGCACGTGGGCACAGAAACTACACAAGGTGAATTAGACGTCATTTTGTAGGAGAAATTTGCGTGAATCGCGACACGTGTTGATTAGCTCCGAACGCTTGTTTAAGGTTGATTTTTCAGGGTGACAAATGATGAAAAACTTTTCCAGGGTACAAAGGTTACATCTTTTTGATATATTCGAGTATGATGATGAGCGTCCTAGAATTTTCCACTTTATCTTATAGTCTTCGTTGTTTTTTTCAAAGTCCAAATAAATTTACTGAGTTCGGTGCTGTTTTTTAATCTCTCATCTCGAAAAGATTGGCGATGGTTAGCGTATCTCGATTTAAATTCAGTATCTGTTAGTCCGACGTAGGTTTCTTGTTTATTATTTGCACTGACTGTGGCCTGGTAAACAATGCTGCGGGCCCGACATTCACCATTTAGTGGACAGTCTTGCTTCTGACGGCAGTTGCATGGTTTATTATCAGTTACTTTACGGATCGTTCTGGTCGCAGCATTATGTGAGTCTATCAGGTTTTTCATTGATGGCATACAGCTGTATGATACTTTTATAGTATTTCTGTTAATGATTGGTCGTAATATATGATCGGGTGGGAAACAGCTATCAATTAACTTTAAGAATTGTCTTCCGATATTGGTTCTCACGTTATTATCATACGGAGGATTAAACCACGTTATTCTGCGTGACCGTTTCCGCTTACTACGTTCCTTAGATTTAGCTGACTCGTCGTATTTCAGTCTGTAATCATAGCCACTTTCTGTGAGCGCGTTTTGATAAACATTTACAGCTTTGTTAAATTCCTGTTGGTCTGACGAAATAGATGATAATCGATGATTTACGCCAGATGGTATGGCCTTCAGTACAGATGGAGGATGGTTACTTTTGGCATTAACATAACGAGGAATATTGCCAGGTTTTAAATACGGACAATGTTTACCGGTTCTTAAATTTAAGGTTACGTCCAAATAGTTTACTACTTTTTTGTTCGCGTCAATTGTGATGCTTAAACCCTGTTTTGCAAATAATTTACATAATCTTTGTTTATTTTTTTCAGTTACTTTTGGATTGCTTTTAGTTTCGCAAAGACCGTCATCTCTGTATAGGCCAACGTTCAACTGGCTACCAAACTCGGAATCAATGAGCGATAGAAGATATAAGCCTACAAGTTCACAACACTCTGCCCCATCGTAAGAACCCATGGTAATATCAAATAAGTTGGCTTGGGCATCTTTTTTTGTCCATGGCTGGTTGTTACGTATGAGTATGGACTTCTTGGTGTGCATAATGATCTCTAAGTCACTGTTTGAAATGTCGTGGAATTGTGAAGCGTATTGTAGGGCGTTCTGCAGTAGTGACTCAGAAATAGATGGGTAAAAATTGACAATGTCAAAGCAAATGAAAGATGCTGAATTTTTGTCGGTGATCTTATCGAACCATTGTGTGACTGATGCTGTTTTGCGCCATAAATTGTAGCCAGTGGCTTCTGAAACTGATTTGACTATTTGATCAAGGGTTAACTTACTGATTTTTCCGAGTTCAGATTTTGTAGGGTTGATCAAACGGCATTTCGGGTTATTTGCAAAGTCTTCTTTATGGTCTTTTAGAGTGATGAAGCATTCTCTCTCAGCTATTTTTTCGACTCTATCAGCGATTTTTAACTTCCTTGTTATATTATGGCCCTCGGTGTTAACTTCTTTTACAGTTTTTTCAGTTGATTTTTTGTAAGTTTTGTGTACATTCTTGTCCAGGAGTGAAGAATATTCATCATTCGTTAGTTGGTAGAAATTTGAGGTCTTATCTGCTTTAATAATTAGCTTTGGGTTTGCTCTTATCTTCTTTTTGTCACTATTTAATTTGCGCTGGAACTCACATGTCTTCTTTTCAAATTCGATGTTTTGAATAATTTTTGTTAGTTTGCCCTCGAAGGGTTTAAGTTCGTTTATCACGGGTGGAGATTTCCGGGTCTTGAAGCCGTAAGTTTCGGTATCGGAGTTTCTCAATTCAGGCTTGAGGTAGAACAATGATCGCCATCTCAGATTTTTGATGAAAATTTCTGTTTTTTCAATGAGTCTTTTTTGGTATGTAGTTTTATCTGCATGCGGAATATTCTTCGTTGAGTAATTATATGTAATCTTATCCATCACGATGATTTTCCTAGGTTAGAGTGCTCAACTGGAAGGCAGGAGCGTTATATTTATATGAAATATGAAAAAATCCAGGATAATCTTCTAGAGTGCTCTACGTGCACATCCACGGAGCTTTATAGATGATTAGAAAACGAACAATTTCACATAAACATTAAGTTTTCTCAACAGTCTGTTTCGTAGTAGATTTGCTACCACTCGTCAGGAGAACAAGACGGTTTGGTTTGAAATATTGCATGCAAATATATATATTGTAAATTGTTATAATATCTTAAGACAAACCATCCATTTTTATTAGATTCACAAACAAATATTTGATTTGCAAGAAATGATTTATAATAGATAGCAAGACCCCGCCCAGAAAGCTTGATCTCTTGGAATTTCGATAAGCAGATCTATTAATGAAATTATGGAACGAAAAATTTTGAATATCAACAGATTCATTCTCACGTAACCAAGTTTCTGACAGTAATAATATATCATACATATTTACAACTATGGTTACATTTCCTACGCAATCCATGAACATTCCAAACAAGGAAACTAGATGATACCTGCTATTGGGTATTGGTATTTTGCCTCTTACTGGGTGGATGAAGATCACGACTAACAATTAAATTATTGTTTGTATTAGTTTGGTTCACATATGTATTGCCACTAGTATATCTTTTAGAGATTTCAAAAATAGGATTTTTGTGTCACCACGGTATTCCTTACCATTAACAAAGAGTTTGTCCCTCACTAATATACACTTAAAGCCTTGTTCTTGCGCTTGTCTTTTTACTGGTAGGAGTTCTCTCCTTCTATTCTGTATTTCAGGGGGGAACTGTTCGTTTAATCCATATGGTGTACCACGTAATTTCGATGGATCTAGTTTTATTAACCTATCTTTATCTTTTAGTCTCAGAAATTTGACAACTATTGGTCTTGGCAATGTTTGACCATCCTTTGTTCTTCGGGTTCCAAATCTATGGGCCACTTCAATTTCTGGTAGTTTGTGACTTTCAATGTTCATTACATTTACTAGAAGGTTGCATATAATCTGCTCTGTATCTTCATATGTCTTACCGTTAAGTGATTTTCCCCTCTTTAATTCCAGTAAAGATAGCTTGCCAGGCAAGGTAACATACGCCCACTGGCAGCATTGAATTTGAAAAATAAATAGAGCAATAACTCAAATACACTCACTGAATTAATATTGAAGTTAAGGGCAAAAACTAAAAAACTGTTCATGGAAAATTGTCAAATTAGAACTTGACCACCATCTTATCTATTTCAATACTCATACCAAGTTTCATCAAATGTATTAAATATAGTTTGTACAGTGTCCACAAGAAATGGTTGAAAGACAGAACAAATTTTGAAATCCAAAGTTCCAGAATTGAAGGAATTTCTTTCATAATCAAACAAAAATCAATAGGGGTCTGCCTTAGATGATAATGAACAAGTATGAGAAAATTCTATAAAAACTGTAGTCTCTACAGTGTCCACAAACAAACGGGCTGACAGACGAACAGACGGATGGACAGGGGCAACAACATTATACTTCCGAATCTCCATTTGGGTATATAAAAAACTGTACTTCCTGCATTGTCTACAAGCAATTGACGACACACAGAAAACTTTAAATTCCAAGTCCCAGAATTCCAGGAATTTTTCCAAGTCACAGAATTCCAGGAATTCTTTTCGTAATCAGACCAAAATGTATATTGGTTTTTCCTTGAGTGATAATAAACATATTGTATACAAAGTTTCAAAGAGATCCCAGGAATTTTTCCAAGTCACAGAATTCCAGACAGGGGCGACAACAATATACGTCCATATTTCTATGTGGGCATATAAAAACAAAGTTTCAAAGAGATCTATCAAAAACTGTAGTCTCTAGAGTGCCAACAAGCAATTGTAGACAGACAGAACAACTTCGAATTCCAAGTCCCAGAATTCCAGGAATTTTTTTTGGAATTATACCAAAATCGATAGGGGTCTTCATTGAATGATAATAAACATATATACCAAGTTTCAAGAAAATCCAATAAAAACTGTAGTCTCCACAGTGTCCACAAACAATTGTTGACAGACGGATGACAAACAGTACAATTTGAAATTCCAAGTTCCAGAATTCCAGGAATTTTTTTCAGAATCATATCAAAATCAATAGGGGTCTTCCTTGGATGGTAATAAACAAATATACCAAGTTACAAAAAGATTCATAAAGAAATGGAGTCTCTACAGTGTCCACAAGCTTTTGTTTACAAACAGAACAATTTGAAATTCAAATCCAAGAATTCCAGGAATTTTTTCAGAATTCCAGGAATTTTTTCAGAATTCCAGGAATTTTTTTCATTATCATATCAAAATCAATAGGGGTCTTCCTTGGATGGTAATAAACAAATATACCAAGTTACAAAAAGATTCATAAAGAAATGGAGTCTCTACAGTGTCCACAAGCTTTTGTTTACAAACAGAACAATTTGAAATTCAAATCCAAGAATTCCAGGAATTTTTTTCGGAATCATACCAAAATCAATAGGGGTCTTCATTGAATGATAATAAACATGTATACCAAGTTTCAAGAAAATCCAATGAAACCTGTAGTCTCCACAGTGTCCACAAACAATTATTGACAGACGGATGACAAACAGTACAATTCGAAATTCCAAGTCCCAGAATTCCAGGAATTTTTTTCAGAATCATATCAAAATCAATAGGGTTCTTCCTTGGATGGTTATAAACAAATATACCAAGTTACAAAAAGATTCATAAAAAAATGGAGTCTCTACAGTGTCCACAAGCTTTTGTTATCAAACAGAACAATTTGAAATTCAAAGTTCAAGAATTCCAGGAATTTTTTTCGGAATCATACCAAAATCGATAGGGGTCTTCGTTGAATGGTAATAAACATGTATACCAAGTTTCAAGAAGATCCAATAAAAACTGTAGTCTCTACAGTGTCCACAAACAATTGTTGACAGACGGATGAGAAACAGTACATTCGAAATTCCAAGTTCCAGAATTCCAGGAATTTTTTTCAGAATCATATCAAAATCAATAGGGGTCTTCCTTGGATGGTAATAAACAAATATACCAAGTTACAAAAAGATTCATAAAGAAATGGAGTCTCTACAGTGTCCACAAGCTTTTGTTTACAAACAGAACAATTTGAAATTCAAAGTCCAAGAATTCCAGGAATTTTTTTCGGAATCATACCAAAATCGATAGGGTTCTTCCTTGAGTGATTATAAACAAGTATACCAAGTTTCAAGAAATTCCAATAAAAACTGTAGTCTCTACAGTGTCCACAAACAATTGTTGACAGACGGACCGACGGACCGACGGACCGACGGACCGACGGACCGACGGACAGGGGCGACAACAATATACGTCCACATTTCTATGTGGGCGTATAAAAATGAGGTTCCATCTCATAGAGCGTACTTTCTGGTCGACTATGGTAGATTCTAAACATTTTACCTTTTCACTCATTCCAGTTGTAGTCGTATTCAGATCCACCATTTCAGCCTTCAGAGCACTATTTTGCTTAGTTAGTTCTTCACACTTACGTTTTATTTCTTTACTCTGTATATCAAACCAACTGAATTGTAATGGTAGATGGATAACATCCTTTTCCAAGTTAGAGACCTTGGACACCACATCATTCATTTTGGACTCCATGTTATCCACTTTAAAGTTAATAGTTTTATTTTGATGTTAAATTGAATACAGTCTTTGATTTATAGATTGTAGAACAACCATCATAGACATTTGTGTTCCTCGATTCATTTCATATACTGGTGGTGAAGGTGGCCTAAGACCAGTAAATATAGGAGTATGTATCATTTCACTGTCGTTGATATCCATATTAGATAGTAAATACTTGAGACAACAAAAACACGTCTGCTCAGTAAGAAAACTTGACTAAGAATTTCTACAAGGTGTACATTGAACATGACTTACCAATTACAGTGAGGCAAAATAACTCAAATTTAATGAACATTTTGAAGATAGTTGGTGGTGAGCGGGATTATAAAATTGTAAGAGGCAGGATAACAAGAAATGTGAATGGTATTA
>JAUJPP010000004.1:1154292-1184738 GCA_030562195.1 Nipponacmea schrenckii | reverse complement strand
ATCACTTCCGGTTTCAGCGCGAGCAACTTCGATTTTTTGGGGGTTATATTTTTTTGTGCAAGGCATCCAGCATAAACAAAAGTTCCGCCCCCTTTCTACCTATAAATAACATCCATTGTACTTTCGCCATTTTCGCTAACCCAACTTAATGTTTGTTTATTATTTTTTTGCGTTGGCATGTTTCTGAGTTATGGTATAGGATGTGTTTACAGAAGACAATTTTCAGCCAAAGTAGTGGACTTGTTTCATCGTGTTTTCATTCAATGTAAACTTACAGTTTTACAATTTATTTTATTGAAACAAAGCCATTATATTTCTAAGACTGACAGTACTATTATGAGGCTGATATTCATATCTCATAAAATTAATAGAACATTTTCAAAAAAACTTTATACCTTTTAAAGCACACATGATCGTGTATTATCAGTATTAATATAAAGCCTATCGTCAGTCTACAATTCTTTTCGGATTTATTTTTATTTTTATTGTGTGGGTCAGCGGCATTATGAAGGTGATCCCTTTTGATTTTCGTGATCATCCCATATTTTTTCACCGAAATATTGAGTCTGACTTGGCGTTTTTCGCCCCATTACCTTATAGGATGAATCTTGTGCTCACTCTACAGACTACAATTCTTTATGGATTCTTTTAAATTTTATTTATTGGAACAGTATCATTATGAAGACGATCCCTATCGATTTCCATGATAATCTAATGCTTTTTCTCTATGTGTGTAATATATTTCTACAATGTCACTGAATTTTATATTTTATTTATGCTTATATGTATTGTATGTTTTATTATAAATTTATATTTGTAATACGTTTCTACATTGGAATTGAATTGTGTTTTATTAATGTCTGTAACATTGTATGTAGTTGTTTATATTGTATGTTTTATTGAAATAAATTACTTATTGTATCCTTATTTCCTTTATTAACTTAACCATCCTCAATAACCTTTCAAGGTTTTAACAAAGTCGGTGGAGAGCTAGTCATACAACTGGTGGAGCTTTATCATACACTCCTGAAAAATCTGCTAAACTGATCATGGCATGCTTCATAATGCATACTATTTGTATAAAAAATAATGTTCCTTTGACGAAGATATAACAGAAAATATTGAAAATGATGAAACAACCTTGGTGGTCCATTTATCTCATTTACAAACTGTAAATTATGTAGAGAAATTCTGGAATAAATTAAGAAATATTTCCTGCGTCACAAAGAGGTTTATCTATGAGTATGAATTCTCCACTCTCGTGTCACAAATATTCAAAATATGATTTCAGTTGCACGTCAAATATCCTAAAATGCCTTCAGGTCCATGTTCATAAAATTTTTCTATTTTAATGACCCAAATTTTGAACTGAAAATAAAATCATATTTCAAAATATTTTAAGCTTAACAGAATTATTTTTTTTTCTGTTCATATAACAAGAGGCCTAAAAGGTAGATCTACCTACACCTCTCCAATGGCATCGGTGACACCAGCAGCCTCCAGAGGGATATCAGGATATTTAATCCCGAACAATGTCACACCCCCCTAAAACGGATAGAATCTTTTCTTCTAACACAGTGAGTCCGTCCACTGGGTTGTCACCACCCCCCCCCCCCCGGTTCTCTGTTGCTCTCTTCTTCATAGCAGCAGCCTTCCTCTTCACTGAAATCGGCAAATTGGACCAAATCGTACAACCAAAGCATTTTATGAAATATATATACCTTGTAGATCTAGATCCAGTTCAATACCTGGTTTCTATGACTGCTATGCCTCGCAAATTGCTGTTAACAATATTTAAGTGAAAATATTTCGATTGGGACGATTCGACCCAAATGTGTATCCTGGGGACGATTCGACCCAAATGCGTATGCTGGGGATGATACGAACCAAATGTGTATGCTGTGGACGATTCGACCCTGATGTGTATGCTGGGGACTATTCAACCCAAATGTGTATGCTGGCGACAATTCGACCCAAATGTGGATGCTAGGGACAATTGGACCAAAAGTGTATGCTGGGGACGATTCATCCGTAATGTTTATGCTGTGGACGATTCTACCCAAATGTGTATGCTGGGGACGATTCAACCGTAATGTTTATGCTGTGGACGATTCTACCCAAATGTGTATGCTGGGGACGATTCGACCCAAATGTGTATGCTGGGGACGATGTGACCCAAATGTGTATGCTGGGGACGATTCGACCCAAATGTGTATGCTGGGGACGATGTGACCCAAAAGTGTATGCTAGTTGAATCTGTATTCAGTTATTTTCCTTGCCACTAGAATAGAATGTAAACAAATTAAGATCAGATTTAACATGATTTTCAACTCCTGAATCAATTGTTTCTCTTAAATTAGGTTAATGAAATATTATAGATCTAATAATAATAACAACTAGAACTGTGAACAGTACTGAGAGTGGCAAACAACCCCTATGGGGCCACTTAATACAAGGTCACATGATATAGCCTTTTTTAAACACTCAAAACAAACTTTTTAACAACCATTATAAGCATATGTATGGACAGCTTAGGTCAAGTACATTTTATTTGAAAATTATTAAGGCAATTGAAGGTCAAGGTCACTTGATATAGCCTTTTGAATTTTTTTAAAAACAAAAACGGGTACAAAAAAATTGTTGTCGACCATTATAAGCCTATGTGTGGATAGCTAATGTCAAGTTTTGGAGAATGGTATCGATTTTTGGAGAATGGTATCGATTTGTGGAGAATGGTATTGTTTTTGGAGAATGGTATCGATTTCTAGAGAATGGTATCGATTTCTGGAGAATGGTATTGTTTTAAATGAGGTTTTACGTTCTACTCTTCTGAACCTTATGTGATAATAAAGACGGGCAACTCCATGCAGTGCGCAATGAGGGAAATTTTTTACAGGACAGCTGCATTAGCATTCTCTTTTTGCGATTTCCATCTTATCTTTAACGAGCACAACTTGCAGCGCAAAGGTCCGCAGTGGCTTTTCCACCCAATCGACAAGAAACTTTTGGTGAAAGGAATCTTACAACACAATGAAGTCTTATGCTATACACATACAAATCTTTCCCAGTTTTAAGGAACAAGTTTTCCTTTTTAGAAGAACTACGTCAAGAGAAAAATATCAATTTACCTTTCTTCATTTAAATAGCAATTCAATTGTTTATTCAGTACTTATTGGATGTTAGGTAAATGATACAAATTAGAAAAACACAGTGTACAATATATATATGTATATTAACTATATAATATTGAAATACATCACAGATAGTTAACACAAGACCTTGCTGTATATTCTGGATTTAAGTATACTTATTTCATAGGATTGATCAAGGATACATTATATTCGTTATTCCATGTTTAAAAATATTTTCAATGCACGCCTATTGTTATATATCATCCGTTGCAATACTCTATATTCAATACATGGGGAGATAATCTAATTTACACAGTTTGTACAATACACCTCATATGGACTCAGTAAAACATTTTAT
Source organism: Nipponacmea schrenckii (assembly GCA_030562195.1). Classification (NCBI taxonomy): domain Eukaryota; kingdom Metazoa; phylum Mollusca; class Gastropoda; family Lottiidae; genus Nipponacmea; species Nipponacmea schrenckii. The sequence continues at coordinate 1,181,249 of JAUJPP010000004.1, read as the reverse complement.
GCTAATGATTGCATCGTCCGTTCTATTTTTAGAAATACTCTTTCTCCCTCCCATTGGGGTTCTCATTAACTGTTGGTTTCAGTTCTATGGTTTTAGCGATATTTTATGATAAGGAATAACAAAGGGAGCCTAGGAACGTCAGTATATCGGAAACCAACACACACGGACCAATACATCCATTACCTATCCAACCAACCAATCAGCACCAAACATGCCACCATAGCCTCACTTACCCGGAGAACACTAAACATATGTGATGACCAAACACTTTCAGAAGAGATTAACCACTTGAAAGATGTGTTGGTCAACTTCAACGGGTATCCAGAACAAACTGTTAAACGAATAATCAATAAAAAAATTAAGAACCACCAAAACCAAAACAGGGAAACATACCATCTGAAAAACTGATAAGGATTTATCTTCCATTACTTGGCACACCATCTCTCCAGATTCGAAGAATATTAAAAAAGCAAGCCAATATTGCTACCATATTCACCAATTCACCGAGCATCAAAGACATCCTATCAGCTAATGGCAGAATGAAACCAACAACACCATTACCCCCCAAAGGAAGTGTTTATCACATTGAATGCTCTTGTGGTGACTCTTACATTGGCGAATCTAAAAGACCATTGAATATTCGATTAAAAGAACACAAATCTCAAGCACAAACCAACAAATCAGCTGTTGCAGCTCATCTAAAGGTCAACCAAAATCATACCATTAATTGGAACCAAGTGAAAGTACTAGAAGTTAACCAACATCAAGAGAAAACTAGACAATACTTCGAAGCAATTCATATCAAAATTCATAAACCTAAAATAAATCAAGACAATGGATTATGGATTCCCAAAATTTATGACAAACTTTTTGATTAATAGTAATTGCCAATTAATAACTTGTTTCCAAGCAATGTTTATATAACTCATTTGATGTTTTATACCTTTTGCTTATTGTCTTTGATCCTTGACCAATATCCTTAATTCTATAATCCCTTTGAAGGGTTTTCCATTGTAACTTGTTAATATATAATGTACAACCTCATTTCCTTATTCATTGTACTTGACAACGATCAGTGAAATCTGTTCGAAACGTCGTAATGTTGTGGAAATGGGTATTTTGTACTTGTTGACACGGCTGCTTCCGGTCCGATTCTGGGATGTGTCGTGTCGCCAATGGTTGTGTTCGATTGATGGTGCTGTACATATAAGTGAATGCTCTCTGCACGTGCAAAACGTGAGATGATATAGGAGAAGGTATAAAAACTGGTTGGCAGTGTATCATTTGTCGCAATATTGTATCCGGACTTCGGTACGAATACATGTCCTTTGGTAATAGTTCTAGAAGGTGTTGTACTGTTTGTGTTGTGATTGACGTTGCAGCCATTCTGGGTGAGTCTGATAGTTTTCCCTGTAGTCTTATACGGTTGATACCTTTGGCAGCCTATGCCCTCGTCTGTCTCTGGCCACGGACGACACTTATAACATCTGAGAGAGTGCAGACGAGGTCGTTCCACTTTATTGTGGCGTCGCCGATTTATTATAGTCGCCTTGGTTCACCGATTAATTAGGGCAAGGGTTACTATTTAGATTCACCGGAGTTGTAATAGTCTTACACGCATGTACTAAGACGATTCTGGTTTCGGCACAAACCTGGAGGAGTCTACGCCTACTTATTTTGATATTCTCATGGAACAATTTTGATCAAGTTTCATTGGTCTTTTTGGTTATAATTGTTGTTGTACTTAGTTGGTCGCCTCTCCATCTTTCCGTTCGAGATCAACGAGAATCCTGTTCGATTAGCTAGCACGAACAACTCGAACAAGGCGATAAACCGAAAGTAGACAGAATTATTTACCTTAACTATTACATTGTCCGGAATTCAAGATATTATAGAGGATGCAAACTGATATTAACAAGAATTTGATAGAGTGAAGTGGATACTAGAAGTGTTTAGAAGTTTGCTGGTTACCTAAAGATATTATTGTGTTGTGCCCTGTCGGTATTTTGCCAGTGCTGACAGTGTGAATATTTTGGCTAGTTTTTTTGATTTATTGGTGGTGGTGAGTTACGTGTTATTATTTGGATTTATTTTGTAATTTGTAAACTTTGAGTACTATTCTAGTGTGATGGATGATTTGATATTGAGTGATATTGACAGTTTCATAGATTGTCGCACCTGGTTCCAGAAACAGATTCAAGAATTGGAGCAGAGGAAGTGAGTAATAAAGCCTCTTTATTTACTTCAACACCATCGAGATCGACTACACATCGTTACAGGGTCATAGACGGTATTTTGAAACCTAGGAGGGAACAGGATGATTTTCAGGGGGATACAATTCCCGAACCTGTCACTGTCCTTGACCCAGAACCGATAGTCAGACCAAAGAGAAGAAGTAGGTCATGTCAAACTAATACCAAACCAGAGAGCAAGAAGGAGCCAAGATATACTTTACCAATGCCGCAAGGTTTATTTTATGATGGCAGAGGTGAGATAAATACTTTTATGGATAAATTTCTCCGTTTTGCAAGAAGTCAAACTTGGTATGGCTCTTGACACTGCAGTTACTGATAATTTATGTTTCTGTTTACATGGAATGTAATCTATGAAACTGTCAATATCACTCAATATCAAATCATCCATCACACTAGAATAGTACTCAAAGTTTACAAATTACAAATTTACGTCTTGAAGTTAAGGGGATGATAGAACGTGTCCAGATTGAAAATAATTCTAATATGTCTAAATTACGAAGTGAATTGGATGAGATCAAAACTTTGATTAAGAATGGTTCAAGAAATAGGTCACCTTCACCAAATAGACCAGTGGTATGTTATGGTTGTGGACAGGAAGGTCATATAAGAACTAGATGTCCAAATGGTGGGAATATGACAGATAGACATGTTTCCTTTGATAATGGTAAGAAGAATTTAAAATAGGAGGGGTCGGTTGTGAGGATCAAAGCCTGTATTATTATTAATTTAGAGAATAGATGTCCTTCATTTAAGTCTGCTTTCAGAGTTGCTATGACAATAGATACTATGTGTTTTGCTGTTGTTGTGGATACCGGAGCTCAAGTTACAGTTTTGTCAATGTTATGGTATTCTATGTTGAGAAATAGGCCTCCTATTATAAGGGAAGTAAGTTTATTTGCTTTCGCTACTGGTATGTTATGCAAGGGTTATCTTGTAGGTCCTGTTGAGTTTAAGATTGGTTCTCAAACGTTTATTGAAGATATTTATGTAGCTGAAATGAATGATATGGCTCTTATAGGGTTAGATTTTTTGGAAAAGACTAATGCCTTAGTGGATATTGGTAACCAGGAAATGATGATCAACAATGAACGAATTGGTTTGATGAAAGGATTACCCAATACAGTTGATCCAGTTAAAGTGGTTTTACCAGAGCAAGTGAGAATTCCAGCTAATTCTGTGATGAGAATTCCTTGCAACTTGGATAGACCTATGTTTAAGGATTATGTAGTCGAACCAATGAGAAACATTCCTGTTTTGGTAGCACGTTCATTGCATTGTAAGAATAGCTCTCCAGTCATATGCTTGATGAACTTATCTGGGAATGATATCACCCTTAAGGCAAGAACTCATCTAGGTTATGCTAGTATGATAGAAGAATCTGATAAGATTATTGCAGATATAGATAAAGAAAACTATTTCTCAGATGGTAATCCGAAGTCGAAGAATCCCGATGAATATGTGGTTAATATGGTAGAACTTAATGAAGAAAATGGTCATGAAGAATTGGTTAAAGGTAGTAATCATTTTATTTCAAGAATGCCAGTCCATTTGCATAAACTCTTTGAGGATGCAACTTCAGAAATAAAAGACTATGAACAAGTTAAGGAAATCGCAGAAATGTTGATTGAATATGAAGACGTATTTGCAAAAGACGACTCTGATTTAGGAAATTTTGATGCAATTGAGCACTCAATAGATACTGGTAATGCCAAGCCTATTAAAGAACGTATGAGACGAACACCAGCTGTTTTTGTTGACGAGGAAGAAAAAGAGTTACAGAAAATGTTGAAAACCGGTGTGATAGTACCTTCAGTTTCAGAATGGTCAGCAAGCCCCGTCTTTGTTAGAAAATCTGATGGTAGTCTGAGATACTGCATTGACTATAGATCCCTTAATGCTGTAACTACCAAATGTGTGTATCCTTTGCCTATTATAGAAGAATGTATGGATGCTTTAGCAGGAAATGTATTTTTCAGCAAATTGGATGCTAATCAAGCTTATTTACAGGTTAAGATCAAGAAGGAAGATCAATGCAAGACAGCATTCAACACCAAATATGGTTTGTACGAGTTCCAGAAGATGGCATTCGGTCTCTGTAATGCCCCAGCAATATTTTCCAGAGTTATGAATCTGATTTTACAAGGTTTGAGTTGGAATGTTGTTTTAGCTTTTCTAGATGATGCCCTTGTTATGGGGAAGAGTTTCCCGGAACATCTAGAGAATCTTAAAAACGTTCTGGCTAGATTCAAGTTAGTGATAAAGGTATTGAGGTAAATGACAAAAAGTTAGATGTTATTAGGAGTAGACCTGCTCCCAAAGGAAAGATGTAGAAAAATTCCTTGGTTTTGCCAATTACCACAGGATATTCATTAAAGACTTTCCTAAGATAGCAGCGCCCTTATATGCTTTCTCTAAGAAAGATTTTGTATGGGGGGGAGAAAGAGCAGGAAGTTTTTGATAAACTGAAAGAATGTTTGACTACTACACCATTGTTAGCTTTACCTAATAGAACTGGAGAATTTATTTTAGATACAGATGCCTCAGATGTTGCTATTGGTGGAGAATTATTGCAGGTTCAAGATGGTGAAGAAAGAGTTATTTCTTATGGAAGTTATTCTTTGACGCTTGTACAGAGGAGGTACTGCACTACCCGAAAAGAATTACTAGCTGTTATAAAATTTACCAGGCTGTTTAGACACTATTTACTAGGTAGGAAGTTTCGAATTAGAACTGATCACAATAGTCTTCTTTGGTTGATGAAATTTAAGCATCAAGGGGGACAAATTGCAAGATGGATGGAAGAACTGAGTCAATATCACATGGAGATTGAACACCGTCCAGGCGTTCAGCACATTAATGCTGACATACTCAGTCGTATTGATGTGTCTGGGCCCTGTGATGAATTTGTAGTAAATATGAGCCCTAACAGTTTGCCATGCAAAGGATGCAAATCTTGTGTAAAAGCATTTCAGGATTGGCCAGAATTTGCACAGACAGTAGATGATGTAGTACCTATAGCTCAAGAATGTACAGAGGAAGTCAATTGGCCATTACTTGAGAAAGAAAGGAAGGAAAAGGCTAAAATTCACGAAATGGTCTGCAGTGTTTCGTTAGCTGATGCTTCAGATACAGATGTTTTAACGGAGCAACAAGATGATTCAGATTTGAAGATAATTTTGGAGTTTTTGAAGAATGGAACAATACCTGATGAGGGAACTTTGATGATAAGTAGTAAAACTTCCAAAGCTTATTGGTTGAATCGTGAGTTTTTTTTTTCTTAATCCTGATGGTATTCTTTTCCGTCAGATTCCCAACTTGTGGTACCTCGGAAATGTAAGAAGGAAATAATGCAGCTCTACCATGACATCCCATCAGCGGGTCACCAAGGTATCTCAAGAACTAGATTAAAAATCAAGGAAAAATACTATTGGTACAAGATGACACAGGATATATACTACTATGTAATTTCATGTTCAGTTTGTAATCAGAGCAAGAAGGCTACTAGGCATGCTAAGTTTCAGATGACGAAATTTCATGCTGGAGCACCAATGGAAAGGGTTCACTTGGACTATTTGGGACCGTTACCCAGAAGCAATTCGGGTAATGAGTTCGTTTTAGTCATGGTGGACCAATTTACGAAGTGAGTGGAATATATTCCTGTCCCAAACTGCAGAATTGACGGCACAGACTGCAGTGAATGAATTTTTCTCAAGGTTCGGTTATCCATACCAAATCTTTACAGATCAGGGAAGTAATTTTCAAAGTTCATTGTTTACCAGCTTATGTGAGAAATTACATATACACAAGGCTAGAACAACTAGTTATAGACCTTCTGCAAATGGGCAAGTTGAACGTTACAATCGCACTCTAATGGATGCGGTGCGCTGTTACGTGAGTGAGAACCAGAAAGACTGGGATGAGAACATGGCACAGTTGGCTGGCGCACTTCGCTCTTCTATTAACCGACAAACTGGGTATACTGCTAATATGTTGATGCTTGGCAGGGAAATTACTCTTCCAGCAGATTTGACATAATTGACAGGTCACCAGTGAAGGATGATTCGGACGTGGATCAATATGTAGGTCGGCTATGTGAAAAGATAGCGGAGGCACATGAGATGGCAAGAGATGCATTGAACGTTGCTCAGCAAAGGTCGAAGAGGGATTATGATGTTAAGATGAATGAAAAGACTTATAAAGTAGGTGACGCTATTTATATTTTGGATACATTATCGATTAAAGGCAGATGTAGAAAGTTGACGAAATTCTGGAGAGGTCCTGGAGTTATTATAGGAAAGATAAGTGCATCTTTATTCAGGGTCAAAACCAGAAATACAGTTATGGTTCTTCATCATGATAGAATTAAGATTTGTCGAGACCATGATCTACCAACATGGATAAAATCTATTCAGTCTAGGGTGAAGGATGGAGAAGTGGTACAACCTGCAAGAGGAAAGAAAGTTTATTGTCTTTGTAAGAAATCTTGGGGTCGAGCCTTTGGTATCCAGTGTGACCATTGTCTAGAATGGTTTCATGGCAAATGTGAAAACATCACGTAGGAGCAAGCTGATCTGATCGACGAGTATAAATGTCCGAATTGTAGTAGTGGGGACATAGTGTCCCAGTTGAGTGTCCCAGTTGCAATAACTGTACTACTATTTTTCGGCCATGACCAAACTTTTGGCGTTTCACTATCGGTTGATTCCTCGAAAAATCTTGAGTTCCAGAAGGAAAGAACACCAATATTTTTAATATTATGTATTATGTTACAGATAATGAGTAAGTGGATAACACTAAGTCAATACCGTGGTAGAGCTAGTTCGCCAGAGTTTCCCCTTTTGGTTGTGCCACCCAAACGGGAGAAATTCTTGCGGACTAGGGATTTGGAAGAGGGGAGAAGAGTTGATGAAAGGAGAATGAAGGAAGCAGGTTTGGAAACGGAGAGGGGGGGATAGATGGACGAGGAAGGAGGTGGACAGGAGAGAGGAAAAGAGGGTGTTAGAAGAGAGGCGGGGGGGAATATAGAGTGTTGGAGTTACGTGAGAGGGAGAAGGAGGAAGAACGCAGGAGAAAGGAAGAAGAAAAGGAAATAGAGTGGATTGAGGGAAAGAAGGAAGAGAGGAAGGAAGTTATAGAAATGCAGGAGAGAAGAAGGCAGAGTTTGAGGGAAAAGAGGAACCGACGCAAGAAGAATAGGCGGAGAAAGAGGAGCAGGGAAGAGGGTGAGGAGAGGTTGCAGGTTGTGGTTAAGGAGAGGAGGGAAGAGAGGGTACGGCCTCGAACTAGTAGTTGCCCGTTTCCTGGATGTGGCGCTCTGAGCAGAAGACTGAAACAACATGTTTTTAAATGCCATGTACCACCTTTTTTAAGGAAGTAGCAGTACTAACTTCGGAAATACAGGGGAAAAGGGCACAGTTCATCCGGGCCGTTGCCAGGAAGATTCCTGGTATTCGGGGGCTCCTGGATAGACTGTGCCATAGGATTAATAGATTATCTTTATCCCGGAGTCGGCATATGTTTCCCCGAGGGCGGAGGCGGCGATGGTCGCAGCATCGCGCTACAATGGTTGGCGTGTCCCGATGGGGCAATTTTCGATTGCTCCCATCAATGGCATTGGGGCGCATATACATATAAGTGATTGGTCTCTGCACGTGCAAAACGTGAGATGATATAGGAGAAGGTATAAAAACTGGTTGGCAGTGTATCATTTGTCGCAATATTGTATCCGGACTTCGGTACGAATACATGTCCTTTGGTAATAGTTTCTAGAAGGTGTTGTACTGTGTTGTGATTGACGTTGCAGCCATTCTGGGTGAGTCTGATAGTTTTCCCTGTAGTCTTATACGGTTGATACCTTTGGCAGCCTATGCCCTCGTCTGTCTCTGGCCACGGACGACACTTATAACATCTGAGAGAGTGCAGACGAGGTCGTTCCACTTTATTAGATTTGTTATATTAAAAGTGATTGTTATCCATAGAAGTGTATTATTGTTTATGTTCATTACTAAATGCCTCTCAAACAATTTAAATATGAATTACCTACCCGAAGTGGAGTTTAAAGATTGGACATCAAATTGTTATTACTACATGTATAACTTTAACTACCGGTATGAATATAACATCTTTAATATAAACCTGAAAAGCGCATTATGCAGAATAATACTACTAACAAGTATAAACTATCTTATATACTAATAAATAATAAATGCTTGAATCTGATGAACTTAATATTATTTAAAGTAAACCATTTACACCCATTCTTTCTAAACTTGGTAAAAACCCCTGACAATAACCCATAAGAAGAGAATACACACATACCTTTCACTAATTAATGAAGAATCAATTAGATGGCTGAATGAAATGGCTGAATTATAACAAATACAAATTCAAACCTGCCTCTTCCAAGATAGAATGGAGAATGTGGTATCCAATACACAAAGTAGTTAGGGTGAGGATGAAGACAGTTCACCCCAAAGGATAGACAGAAAAGTGAGTCCCAGGTTAAAAATGGAATAAAAACAAAGGGTATTTACAGGTGATTGGCTTGTGCAGTGAAGTATAAAATGTCAAATACTGGATTGCTTAAAGAGACAGTCTAACTAGATATACCACACTGTCACACCATTGTTACTGCTAGGGTGATTTGTGGTGAAGATGAATCACCGAAACAATGAGAGCATGTACGTGAATGAGGCCGGGAAACATACGTTTAGAAATCATGTTCAACATTATTCTATGCAAATTATGTAAAATAAAAATATTGTATTCATGCACCACTTTCCAGTGTAGTGTGTCATATGCAAGACTCAATATATTTATAATATATTATAAATTTAATTTAAATTTTCAATCGTTCATCACATGAACGTAATATCCATGCGAAAAAAGAATATTGTTTATTATCTAAGGCACAAAGAGGCTGACGTCAAAATGAAAACCATTCTTTGAAACGGGACACCAACAAAAGTCAACAATATATGCGTGCATCGATAGTTGTGTGATAAAAGAATGTCTTTCATTTTGATATATATGCCCCCGTGGCGTTTGAAGAGTTAAGGTTGTGTCGTATGAAATTATAAAATTGTTGCAAGATTCAATATTTCACTCGCCAAGGTAATGTTTAATCTGTCAAGTCATTTCATAAATTTCATACGACACAACTAAGCACTCGTTTAAGATATTGTGTGTTAAATGGATATGAAATAAGATCTTTGACCCACATAAAATCTCAAAAGGGATGAGAAAGAAAAACCATTTTAACAATCTACAAAGAAATCTTTATTTCGCTCTATATGGTGACCTTTTAACCTCGGTATTCCAAATAATTTTTTCATAAAAAGAATATAATTTAGTATATAAAGAATGCATATAACTCGTTTTGAAAAGATTTACGAATTTAGAATAATGAATTGTATGAAATACGTTTGTGATCTCCTTGGTACAATAGGATTTAGGTATAATTATACCTTCCATGAAGATTCTTCTGGTATAATTCTACCGTGGACGAAGAGTTGATATTATAGTAGGATAGCTCCCTGGGGTCAGATAATAAAGTATTGTTGAATTTCAGTTCCTGGTAACTCGTTGGAATATCTGCCTTGTCCTGGATTCGATCTTTTAGCCGGACAATTGTATCAAAGCAACCACAAATAACATGAAAGTAAGAATCATTAGATACCCAATGAATTCTCACTTCAAGCATAGGCTGGGCGCCACGCATTATAGTTGGGCTTGAGGGAATGTATCCATGTCTGAAATGAAATAATGTAAAATGGGAAAAAGTAAAAACCTGAAAATTTCTTCATCTGAATTTCCTTAAACTGTCGGTTCGAGAAACATCATAAAGTCCCTTTTTTTCGATTACCAAGTGCATGCCCTCGTGGAGCATAAATGATGCATGCGTAATACTAAGAATGGGTGAAGGAAACAATTTCTATCTTTCATTTGTACAAATAAATTTACTTTGAACCACGAAAATTTAAATTATGGTAGAAGATTCGACAAGACGCTTGTTAGACATACCTTTACACAAGGACATGGTGCTGTCTAACATTCAGTCTATAGAGACAAACATAGACTCTTTATTTTACATGGGTCAGAATTAGGTCCAGTACACAAGTTCATGGTCCTGTCTAACATTCAGTCTATAGAGACAAACATAGACTCTTTATTTTACATGGGTCAGAATTAGGTCCAATACACAAGTTCATGGTCCTGTCTAACATTCAGTCTATAGACACAAACATAGACTCTTTATTTTACATGGGTCAAAATTAGGACCAATAGACAATGACAAGGCCCTGTTTAACATTCAGCTCACGGAGACAAACATAGACTCTATATTTTACATGGGTCAAAATTAGGACCAATACACAATGACATGGCCCTGTCTAACATTCAGTCCATAGAGACAAACATAGACTCTTTATTTTACATGGGTCAGTATTAGGACCAATACACAAGGACATGGCCCTGTTTAACATTCAGCACATAGAGACAAACATAGACTCTTTATTTTACATGGGTCAGTATTAGGACCAATACACAAGGACATGGTCCTGTCTAACATTCAGTCTATAGACACATAGACTCTTTATTTTACATGGGTCAGAATTAGGTTCAATACACAAGGACATGGTCCTGTCTAACATTCAGTCTATAGACACATAGACTCTTTATTTTACATGGGTCAGAATTATTATGTATTAATCCTGTCACGAGTCCCTTTAAAAAACGTTTTGATTTAAGAGTTAGATTAATATTACCCAGATGAATACTGAGGTATTAAATTAAAAGATAATCATATTTTGTATCGAATAATTAAATAAAATCTTGAAAATCAAAGTTTATGAAACTTACCTGCTTTCACTCACACCCATGGTGATATTATAATATTTCTAGTATTTTGATTTGAGTTTATTAGGTAGTTTAGACAGGTAGTGGAGCAGTTGGTAGATGACAAGTTAACATCTACATCCAACTAACTTATATCTAAAACTGAAAAGATAAGCTTATATTTTTAGTTTTTATACGCCCACATTATAATGTGGTCGTATAAAAACCCCTGTCCGTTCGTCGGTTAGTCGGTCCGTCCGTCCACAATTGCTTGTGAATGCAAAAGATACTAATTTTCGATATAGTGTTTTTGAGATATTGCACTTGACTTAGTCAAAACGCGTCAAAATTGGCTTGTGAACGCGATAGAGACTACAGTTTTCATCAGATTTTAATGAAATTTGGTGTGAACATTTATATTGATAAGAACTTGGATTAGACCTCAATAATCTTAGAGTTTTTGCCTGCGTTAAAACAGAAAATATATTTTAAAGTGGGCGTATCTTGCTAGGCAACCAAACCACTTGTTAAAAGTGGGTTTTCCCCAAAAACAATCAGACGGGAAGTTTTTAACAATAGCATTCAAATAATATAAGTTATATTTTAAAGATTTTTGGAGAATGGTATCGATTTCTGGAGAATGGTATTGATTTTCGGAGAATGGTATCGATTTCTGGAGAACTTTAAATGAGGTTTTACGTTCTACTCTTCTGAACCTTATGTGATAATAAAGACGGGCAACTCCGTGTAGTGCGCAATGAGGGAAATTTTTTACAGGACAGCTGCATTAGCATTCTCTTTTTGCGATTTCCAACTCAGTGGCTTTCCCATCCAATCGACAAGAAACTTTTGGTGAAAGGAATCTTACAACACAATGAAGTCCTATGCTATACACATACAAATCTTTCCCAGTTTTAAGGAACAAGTTTTCCTTTTTAGAAGAACTACGTCAAGAGAAAAATATCAATTTACCTTTCTTCATTTAAATAGCAATTCAATTGTTTATTCAGTACTTATTGGATGTTAGGTAAATGATACAAATTTGTACAATATATATGTATATATTAACTATATAATATTGAAATATATCACAGATAGTTAACACAAGACCTTGCTGTATATTCTGGATTTAAGTATACTTATTTCATAGGATTGATCAAGGATACATTATATTTGTTATTCTATGTTTAAAAATATTTTCAATGCACGCCTATTGTTATATATCATCCGTTGCAATACTCTATATTCAATACAAGGGGAGGTAATCTAATTTAGTTTGTACAATGCACCTCATATTCAGGACTCGGTCCGCCAATTCATTTGCCATCTATTTCCATGTTAAATCACAAAATTCAACCTTCTATAACTTTTTCCAGAAATCTCATTGAAAACTTTCCTATATGTCACATGAAAGCCAGGCCAATACTTGGTTTCTGTACAAATATTCAATATAGCATGACCATGAAAATTTTGAACTAAACAAAATGAAAGTAAACCACTACATTATATCAACATCCGCTTGACTATCACTGCACACAAAACCACTATTTTTAGAAATAACATTCCGCCAATTAAATTTCTCATTATCTCAGAAATTCTGAAAGAAAATGCAATTTCAGACATCAAATTTCAAATCTAGACCAAAAATGGGCATGCAATAACCCCCAAAGGAAGGGAGAGAGACGATTTCTAAAAATGTAACGGACTAAATTCATAAATCATTAGCATAAAATGTTTTACTGAGTCCATAGTAGAAATCCGCTTACTCCCTTCCTATGGGGAGTTTTTGCATGCCCATTTTTGACTAATTTTGTCATTGCCACAAATCTTAAGGTAGGTAACAAATGTTTGATATTTCTACATCTAAAACTAATATAACGTTAATTACGTCAATAGATTAGTTATTTAATGAGGGACTATAGGTTTAAAGAGACTAGTCCATACTGATAAATTAAGACGCTAATAACTGTTATAATAAAAATACGGTACAGGGCCAGTCTGTTGGTTTTCGTAGGTCGGAAATACTTTGTGTTCAAATTTATGAAAACTTTAAATCTTTTGAAATTTGGCCCCAAACCGAACTAAAAGTTAAACTAAAAATTTTATTTTTTACTGTTATTTTTCAATCGCAGAAATTACAAAAGATTAAGTTAACATTTATCCTTTTTATTTGGTTAAGGGTGTAATAAGAGATACTCTCCTTTAGAACCATTGGTCTAGGTCACAAGTATTAGGTGTAATAAGAGATACTCTCCTTTAGAACCATTGGTCTAGGTCACAAGTATTAGGTGTTATAAGAGATACTCTCCTTTAGAACCATTGGGTTCTAGGTCACAAGTATTAGGTGTTATAAGAGATACTCTCCTTTAGAACCATTGGTCTAGGTCACAAGTATTAGGTGTTATAAGAGATACTCTCCTATAGAACCATTGGTCTAGGTCACAAGTATTAGGTATTATAAGAGATACTCTCCTATAGAAGCACTGGCCTAGGTCACAAGTATTAGGTGTTATAAGAGATACTCTCCTATAGAAGCACTGGTCTAGGTCACAAGTATTAGGTGTTATAAGAGATACTCTCCTATAGAACCACTGGTCTAGGTCACAAGTATTAGGTGTTATAAGAGATACTCTCCTATAGAAGCACTGGTCTAGGTCACAAGTATTAGGTGTTATAAGAGATACTCTCCTTTAGAACCACTGGTCTAGGTCACAAGTATTAGGTGTTATAAGAGATACTCTCCTTTAGAACCACTGGTCTAGGTCACAAGTATTAGGTGTTATAAGAGATACTCTCCTATAGAAGCACTGGTCTAGGTCACAAGTATTAGGTGTAATAAGAGATACTATCCTATAGAACCATTGGTCTAGGTTACAAGTATTAGGTGTTATAAGAGATACTCTCCTATAGAAGCACTGGTCTAGGTCACAAGTATTAGGTGTTATAAGATATAGTCTCCTATAGAAGCACTGGCCTAGGTCACAAGTATTAGGTGTTATAAGAGATACTCTCCTATAGAAGCACTGGCCTAGGTCACAAGTATTAGGTATTATAAGATATAGTCTCCTATAGAAGCACTGGCCTAGGTCACAAGTATTAGGTGTTATAAGAGATACTCTCCTATAGAAGCACTGGTCTAGACACAAGTATTAGGTGTTATAAGAGATACTCTCCTATAGAAACACTGGTCTAGGTCACAAGTATTAGTGTTATAAGAGATACTCTCCTATAGAAGCACTGGTCTAGGTCACAAGTATTAGGTGTTATAAGAGATACTCTCCTATAGAACACTGGTCTAGGTCACAAGTATTAGGTGTTATAAGAGATACTCTCCTATAGAAGCACTGGCCTAGGTCACAAGTATTAGGTGTTATAAGAGATACTCTCCTATAGAAACACTGGCCTAGTTACAAGTATTAGGTGTTATAAGAGATACTCTCCTATAGAAGCACTAGCCTAGGTCACAAGTATTAGGTGTTATAAGAGATACTCTCCTATAGAAACACTGGCCTAGGTTACAAGTATTAGGTGTTATAAGAGATACTCTCCTATAGAAGCACTGCCTAGGTCACAAGTATTAGGTGTTATAAGAGATACTCTCCAATAGAAACACTGGCCTAGATTACAAGTATTAGGTGTAATAAGAGATACTCTCCTATAGAAGCACTAGCCTAGGTCACAAGTATTAGGTGTTATAAGAGATACTCTCCTATAAAAGCTCAGGCCTAGGTTACAAGTATTAGATGTTATAAGAGATACTCGACTATAGAAGCACTGACCTAGGTCACAAGTATTAGGTGTAATAAGAGATACTCTCCAATAGAAGCACTGACCTAGGTCACAAGTATTAGGTGTAATAAGAGATACTATCATATAGAAGCACTGGCCTAGGTTACAAGTTTTAGGCGTTATAAGAGATAGTCTCCTATAGAAGCACTAGCCTAGGTTACAAGTATTAGGTGTTATAAGAGATACTCTGCTATAGAAGCATTGGCCTAGGTTACAAGTTTTAGGTGTTATAAGAGATACTCTCTTAAAGAAGCACTGGCCTAGGTCACAAGTATAAGGTGAAATAAAGGATAGTCTCCTATAGAAGCACTGGCCTAGGTCACAAGTATTAGGTGTAATAAGAGATAGTCTCCTATAGAAACACTGGCCTAGGTCACAAGTATTAGGTGTAATAAGAGATAGTCTCCTATAGAAGCACTGGCCTAGGACCCCGCACGTAAAGTTCGTTGCTAAAATTTTAAATACTAAGTTATTTCAACTGCGACAGTTAAGAAAGATCATGCCTGAAAAATATAGATCTATTTTTTATAAATGTCACTTTTAACCATATTTGGATTATTGTTCAACTATTTGGGATTCGCACGACATTGCATCGGCCGATATTTTACACAGGCAACAGAAAATTGCTTTTAAATTAATCCTTGGTTCTAAGTATAATACTGATTTGTCAATGAATCTTAAAAGGCTTAATATTTTTGACATTAAAACCAGGCATAATTTCAATTCGTATGAACAACTTGTCTCCTTCCTACCTTTCAAGCCTCTTTAACTATAAACAGACGCCTTATTCTAGCATAAATTCAAAACTTGTGGTGCAAAAACCACGAATCAATTTGATTAAACAAAGTATTAAATACAAAGGATCAATTTTATGAATGGTCTAGACGAAAATTTTAAATCAGCATCAGATTTTAAATCTTTTCGAAGGATGATTCTTGGTATTCTTTTCACCAACTATAGGCTTACTTGCTGATGGCTATCTTAGCAATTGTGTTTCTCCATGATTTAATGATTTAAGTAATTTATTAATTTTATTTGTCCCTTTCTCACAGGTATATCACCACCAACAATTCTATTTTGGCCTAACTTGAACCATTTTGAAAATCTAAATTATTACTGTCGGGGGATGAGTAAACATCCTTAAAGCTGGTTTTGAGCATGGACAAATCCTACCTCCCCCTCCATAGAAAAATAAGAACATAAAATGGAGTAGGGTTGGTTAGCCCGCTCGCAGCACATGCACTGACGCTTTGGCAATTCTTTTTTTTTTTTTTTTTTTTTTTTGAGGGTATATGTTTGTTTTGATGTCTGATCGTCTCATGCAGATGTACTTGTCTATTCCTTGGTTTTTGTGGTCATGTACTTGATCGCAGAAATATGAATCTGTCCATTTTATACACATGTACTTGTGTATTTTAAAACTAATTGTACGTTGGAATGATATATGGTTTTTGCTGTCATGTACTTGATCGCCGGAAGATAAATCTGTCCATTATTTACACATGTAATTGTGTATTTTAAAACAAATTGTACGTTGAAATAATACGTGATTTTTTGCGGTCGTGTGCATGGCCGCGGGAACTATATATTATATCCATTTTATAAACAAATTGTAGGTTGAAAATCTGTCCATTTCATGCACATGTACTTGTGTATTTTTAGTATTTTAGACGAATTGTATATTGAGATATTATGTATTTTCGATTTTTTTCTTTTTTTCTTTTTTTTTCCAAGGTATTGCCCCATGGGCTGAATGTGTATTGGGCCTAATTCTGACCCATGTAAAAGAAAGAGTTTATTATTATTATACAAGTATTAGTATTCTAAGAGATAGTCTCCTACAGAAGCACCGGACTAGGTCACGAGTATTAGATAAAATAAGAGATAGTCTCCTACAGAAGCACCGGACTAGGTCACAAGTATTAGGTATTATAAGAGATATTCTCCTATAGAAGCACTGGCCTAGGTCACAAGTATTGGGAATTATAAGAGATATTCTCCTATAGAAGCACTGGTCTAGGTCACAAGTATTAGGTATTATAAGAGATAGTCTCCTACAGAAGCACTGGTCTAGGTCACAAGTATTAGGTATTATAAGAGATAGTCTCCTACAGAAGCACCGGACTAGGTCACATGTATTAGGTGTTATAATAGATATTCTCCTATAGAAGCACTGCTCTAGGTCACAAGTATTAGGTGTTAAAACAGATACTCTCCTATAGAAGCACTGTCGTAGGGCTATGCTATGAATATCTGTAAACATCACTTTGAAAGAAATTATCTACTTCTGGAGAGATTTACAAAATAAAATAATGATAAAAAAAATTCAAAGCATTACATCAGGGAGATAATGAAAGGGGATCTAATCTACCATAATACTTTTAATGTTATTGTGTTATTGTTATTGTCAGTTACATAGGCTAATGTCTTTTCAGTTCTCTCTCGATGATCCAGTGGGACAGAAAACTATACACCATCTCCATCTCGCAAAGGAAAAGATTTGTTTATTGCTTCGAAACACAACTTCAAGAAATCATATCTTGCAAGTCCGAGTTCCGTGCCCGAAGCGCTGATAATTTAAACACCTAAAAGGGTTAGGTATAAATGTCGATATTTAATATTTAAAATCCCTACTTTTATGCCTGAGAGTAAAGTCGTATATACTAGTCATTCTTTAAATCGAGGAAATCGTTATCAAGCAACACAATAATAAGAAACAGAATCTTGCTATTATACTTGATACTCGTTTTGACTTGAAATGTTGCTTAGATTAAAGAGAAGTAGTATATCTATAATAGTGGTCTTATTTATCTAAAGTTACTATATCTATTATTGTATTGATAAAGATTCCTGTATGTGAATTGAAACGTTGGTTAAATTAAAGAGAAGTAGTATATCTATAATAGTGGTCTTATTTATCTAAAGTTACTATATCTATTATTGTATAACTTGATAAAGATTCCTGTATGTGAATTGAAATGTTGCTTAAATTAAAGAGAAGTAGTATATCTATAATAGTGGTATTATTTATCTAAAGTTACTACATGTATATCTATTATTGTATAACTTGATAAAGATTCCTGTATGTGAATTGAAACGTTGGTTAAATTAAAGAAAAGTAGTATATCTATAATAGTGGTCTTATTTATCTAAAGTTACTATATCTATTATTGTATAACTTGATAAAGATTCCTGTATATGAATTGAAATGTTGGTTAAATTAAAGAGAAGTAGTATATCTATAATAGTGGTCTTATTTATCTAAAGTTACTATATCTATTATTGTATAACTTGATAAAGATTGCTGTATGTGAATTGAAACGTTGGTTAAATTAAAGAGAAGTAGTTTATCTATAATAGTGGTCTTATTTATCTAAAGTTACTATATCTATTATTGTATAACTTGATAAAGATTGCTGTATGTGAATTGAAACGTTGGTTAAATTAAAGAGAAGTAGTATATCTATAATAGTGGTCTTATTTATCTAAAGTTACTATATCTATTATTGTATAACTTGATAAAGATTGCTGTATGTGAATTGAAACGTTGGTTAAATTAAAGAGAAGTAGTATATCTATAATAGTGGTCTTATTTATCTAAAGTTACTATATCTATTATTGTATAACTTGATAAAGATTCCTGTATATGAATTGAAACGTTGGTTAAATTAAAGAGAAGTAGTATATCTATAATAGTGGTATTATTTATCTAAAGTTACTATATCTATTATTGTATAGCTTGATAAAGATTCCTGTATATGAATTGAAACGTTGGTTAAATTAAAGAGAAGTAGTATATCTATAATAGTGGTCTTATTTATCTAAAGTTACTATATCTATTATTGTATAGCTTGATAAAGATTCCTGTATATGAATTGAAACGTTGGTTAAATTAAAGAGAAGTAGTATATCTATAATAGTGGTCTTATTTATCTAAAGTTACTATATCTATTATTGTATAACTTGATAAAGATTCCTGTATATGAATTGAAACGTTGGTTAAATTAAAGAGAAGTAGTATATCTATAATAGTGGTATTATTTATCTAAAGTTACTATATCTATTATTGTATAGCTTGATAAAGATTCCTGTATATGAATTGAAACGTTGGTTAAATTAAAGAGAAGTAGTATATCTATAATAGTGGTATTATTTATCTAAAGTTACTATATCTATTATTGTATAACTTGATAAAGATTCCTGTATATGAATTGAAACGTTGGTTAAATTAAAGAGAAGTAGTATATCTATAATAGTGGTATTATTTATCTAAAGTTACTATATCTATTATTGTATAGCTTGATAAAGATTCCTGTATGTGAATTGAAACGTTGGTTAAATTAAAGAGAAGTAGTATATCTATAATAGTGTTTCTTGTTATAAAATGATTATTTTTTAGTCTGGCCATAAGAAACCTTGTTACTTTCAAAATTACAGTCATTTCACCATAGACTGAAAAGGAACATGCATTAACAATACATGTATTTGCTTTTATATGCGACACTGTGTCTTTAATACGATTGTAAGTCTCTATAACCTTTTCTATTTTCTAAAATATCCTTGATGGATTTTTTTAAAATCATGAATCCGAAAGTTGGTTAAATTAAAAGAAGTAGTATGTCTATTAGCCGGTGTGCATTTTCCGAAAGTTATATATTCAAATTATAAGGTAAAAAATTTTTGGTAAAGATTTTCTAAAAAATATTGATAATTGAAAACTTTGGGGGTTAAAAATTTTAAAATAAAGAAAAGTAATTTTCTAATAAAAAAGGTGGTTCTTGTTGGTGGAAATGATTACTTTTTCCGTTTTAATAATTGCAAAATTTTTTATTCTGGCAAAAGTTTACCTTTTTAAAACTTTAAAATTACAGTCTTTTTCGTTTAGATTTGTCAAAGGAACCTTTAACCCCTTTTGGTTATTAGAATGGTGCAAATTGAGTATCCCCGACACACATAACAATTTTGGAAAACAACTTTAATGTAGCATTATCAAGAAATAGTTTGGTCTGTTTTCAATGCACAATGACATTTATCGGCGCCGCACCCCTCCGTCGGAATTGATCTCGTACAGTTTGACTGTAGAATCATTCCCAATACCGTAGTCAGGCAATTTCTTGTAGTCAACCAAAGTTTCGTTGTTGTATATCAATACCTGGTTGTTAGGTGGAATACCAGTCTTGTCTTGGATCAGGTATTTCAGATGGTCAACTGTATCATATAGACCACAAGTAACTTCAAACTTCTGTCCAGTAGATACCCTGTCAATGTTCACAATTTTCTCAGGTATGGCATCAATGGCATCCATATCTCTTAAATGAAATCATGTCAAAATAATTAAAGATAAATGTGTGATGTTCTGAGGCGATATATATTCCTGTAAATGAAGATTTTGATTTTGCTTTCCTTCCCAAAACGTATCCGAACTCCATTTCCTGACTTGCCTTTCCTACAAATTTCAGATGTATCGATAATCTAGTATCATCATACAACACACTCGACAATGTGTATATAGAAAACGGTTCTCATCTATTCGCACCTTTCGGGAAATATATCTACAAGACGGTATGAGATATTAAATAATACCAAGTAATGTTGTAACAACAATTCAATTAAGTATTTAGTCTCTTACCTTATTGTAATTTATGTCAGACGTGGTGTTTCAAAGGGGTTGTGGCGAAAGCGGAAGGATTTCAAGGGTATCCGATAGTAAAGTATATGACTTGTTTATCCAGTGGTATTCTACGAATAACTTACACAAAAATTATCTATTCACCTGATAATCGAGACAATAGCTCACAATATTTTTTTTATAAATAAAATCTACTCTTTTCTGATAACTTTTATTAGATTAAATACACTGTCAAAAAACCAGCTTGAACTTGATTGTGGTCTGTATGAGACTAGAACATACAAAACTATCGTGTCTAACTAGCTAGTAGATGGTATGGTACAATGACAGTTTTCTGTGGTCAGAATGTAACTAGAACATACCATACTATCGTGTCTTACTAGCTAGTAGATTGTTTGGTACAATGACAGTTTTCTGTAGTCAGAATGAGACTAGAACATACCAAACTATCGTGTCTAACTAGCTAGTAGATTGTTTGGTACAATGACAGTTTTCTGTGGTCAGAATGTAACTAGAACATACCAAACTATCGTGTCTTACTAGCTAGTAGATTGTATGGTACAATGACAGTTTTCTGTAGTCAGAATGAGACCAGAACATACCAATCTATCGTGTCTTACTAGCTAGTAGATTGTTTGGTACAATAACAGTTTTCTGTGGTTAGAATGAGACTAGAGTATACCAAACTATCGTGTCTTACTAGCTAGTAGATTGTTTGGTACAATGACAGTTTTCTGTGGTCAGAATGAGACTAGAACATGAAAAACTATCGTGTCTAAAACTAGCTAGTAGAGGGTATGGTACAATGACAGTTTTCTGTGGTCAGAATGCGACTAGAATATACCAAACTATCGTGTCTAACTAGCTAGTAGATTGTTTGGTACAATGACAGTTTTCTGTGGTCAGAATGCGACTAGAATATACCAAACTATCGTGTCTAACTAGCTAGTAGATTGTTTGGTACAATGACAGTTTTCTGTGGTTAGAATGAGACTAGAGTATACCAAACTATCGTGTCTTACTAGCTAGTAGATTGTTTGGTACAATGACAGTTTTCTGTGGTTAGAATGAGACTAGAGTATACCAAACTATCGTGTCTTACTAGCTAGTAGATTGTATGGTACAATGACATGTTTTCTGTAGTCAGAATGAGACCAGAACATACCAATCTATCGTGTCTTACTAGCTAGTAGATTGTTTGGTACAATAACAGTTTTCTGTGGTTAGAATGAGACTAGAGTATACCAAACTATCGTGTCTTACTAGCTAGTAGATTGTTTGGTACAATGACAGTTTTCTGTAGTCAGAATGAGGCTAGAACATACCAAACTATCGTGTCTTACTAGCTAGTAGATTGTTTGGTACAATGATAGTTTGTCTGTAGTCAGAATGAGACTAGAATATACCAAACTATCGTGTCTTACTAGCTAGTAGATTGTTTCTGTACAATGATAGTTTGTCTGTAGTCAGAATGAGACTAGAACATACCAAACTATCATGTCTAACTAGCTAGTAAATTGTTTGGTACAATGATAGTTTGTCTGTAGTCAGAATGAGACTAGAGTATACCAAACTATCGTGTCTAACTAGCTAGTAGATTGTTTGGTACAATGACAGTTTCCTGTGGTCAGAGTGAGACTAGAATATACCAAACTATCGTGTCTAACTAGCTAGTAGATTGTTTGGTACAATGATAGTTTGTCTGTAGTCAGAATGAGACTAGAGTATACCAAACTATCGTGTCTAACTAGCTAGTAGATTGTTTGGTACAATGACAGTTTTCTGTGGTCAGAATGCGACTAGAACATACCAAACTATCGTGTCTAACTTGCTAGTAGATTGTTTGGTACAATGACAGTTTTCTGTGGTCAGAATGAGACTAGAACATACCAAACTATCGTGTCTAACTAGCTAGTAAATTGTTTGGTACAATGACAGTTTTCTGTGGTAATACCTGAATATTCTATTTCCAACCAATGTCATCTTTCTGTCATATTTTCAGAACTATAGAAACATTGCATTCTACATTTCAACAATTATAAATCTAGCATTGGATAATACAAATCCGCTCACCTTCAAAAACAATTTAACACGAATAATTTATATTTTTATTCACAAATGACTAAAAAAAATAATGAGAGTATATTGTATTTAAACTAAACTAGATTACAAGGGAGAAATCATTGAATCATTGGCCATGTATTTTGTGTTACATTGTGACGTTTTATGTAAAATTCAGCAAACAGAAATATAATTCAGTAAACAGAAATATAATTCAGTAAACAGAAATATAATTCAGCAAACAGAATATAATTCAGCAAACAGAAATATAATTCAGCAAACAGAAATATAATTCAGTAAACAGAAATATAATTCAGCAAACAGAAATATAATTCAGTAAACAGAAATATAATTCAGTAAACAGAAATATAATTCAGTAAACAGAAATATAATTCAGTAAACAGAAATATAATTCAACAAACAGAAATATAATTCAGCAAACAGAAAAATAATTCAGTAAACAGAAATATAATTCAGTAAACAGATAATTAAAAATATATTCATTAAACAGAAATATAATGATTCAGTAAACAAAAATATAATTCAGCAAACAGAAATATAATTCAGTAAACAGAAATATAATTCAGTAAACAGAAATATAATTTAATAAACAGAAATATAATTCAGTAAACAAAAATATAATTCAGTAAACAGAAATATAATTCAATAAACAGAAATATAATTCAGTAAACAGAAATATAATTTAATAAACAGAAATATAATTCAGTAAACAGAAATATAATTCAGTAAACAGAAATATAATTCAGTAAACAGAAATATAATTCAACAAACAGAAATATAATTCAGCAAACAGAAATATAATTCAGTAAACAGAAATATAATTCAGCAAACAGAAATATAATTCAGTAAACAAAAATATAATTCAGCTAACAGAAATATAATTCAGTAAACAGAAATATAATTTAATAAACAGAAATATAATTCAATAAACAGAAATATAATTCAGTAAACAGAAATATAATTCATTAAACAGAAATATAATTCAGTAAACAGAAATATAATTCAACAAACAGAAATATAATTCATTAAACAGAAATATAATTCAACAAACAGAAATATAATTCAGTAAACAAAAATATAATTCAGCAAACAGAAATATAATTCAGTAAACAGAAATATAATTCAGTAAACAGAAATATAATTCAGTAAACAGAAATATAATTCAGTAAACAGAAATATAATTCAACAAACAGAAATATAATTCAGTAAACAGAAATATAATTCAATAAACAGAAATATAATTCAATAAACAGAAATATAATTCAATAAACAGAAATATAATTCAGTAAACAGAAATATAATTCAGTAAACAGAAATATAATTCAGTAAACAGAAATATAATTTAATAAACAGAAATATAATTCAGTAAACAGAAATATAATTCAGTAAACAGAAATATAATTCATTAAACAGAAATATAATTCATTAAACAGAAACTCCGAACGATTATAAAATTAATTGTACAACAACATGGTGTGTGGTATCTATATATCAGAGATACGGGTATCTAAATTGAGTTCTATTGGCTAGATCATTGGTAAAATAGAAGATATTATTTTCCTATTATTCACGTTAACTATTTGTCAGTTTTTGGTCTCTTGCTGATATAGGCCGCTATTTTCGGTAAACCTTCCACCATTTTTTTGTGGGCTGATAATTTTGGGTATTTGACGAGTAAATCAGGGTGACGTTCCATCGTATCAATAACGGCCAGGTCAGCCCATGTCAGCTGAAATTAAAAGAAAAGAAACGGTTGCGTCAAAATCTTCCCGGAGGGTCAGGTCAGTCTTTAAATATGTCAAATGATGAAATAAATTGAAAGAAAAAGGGGGGGTGGGGTACCTGGACCGGTCTATTTTATGATGTAGGCCTATTAGTTGTTTATTCCACTGAGTGTTCTATAATAAAATATTGTTTAAAATATAAATCAACACCTAGATTTGGGATCATCCATCCACTATCTGGATTAGTAGAATATTAAGAGTTCAATAAAATATGTCAGTAGATGGGGTGAGGTCCTTGCCCCATTGCTCCTCTGCCCCTACATGGGCCTATAGTGGTTACAGCGTTGTTTCTTAACGTCATGACGTCATTTGCTTGGTTACGTTGAAAATGTCGGACGTGAGTTCTAATCTCGATCGGAGTGTGATAGTTCGATGACTCAGAAGAGTGATGATGTGTCAGTAGAATCTCAGTAACCAACCTGGTTGCCAACGACAAAACCGTTACTACCAGTTATAGATTTCTCAATAAAACCAAGAATTTTAGGGAGGGTCTGCTCCATTAGCTTCTTCTGTTTTTCTGCCTGTAACAAAAATGTAAAATTAGTCAGCTGACTTTAAATATTGAACATAAAATTCTAATACTTAAATAGCCTATATATAGTATTTTAAACTATTCTAAAACCTGCTGCCATAAATAACGTAACAGAATCCGATAAAACCCAAAAAATATATTCATACAAATGCAATTGATTATTGAAAAGCACTTAATAAATTGATGAAGCGTTTTTCAATATAACTTAGTTTTGTGAGTTTTCCAGGTTGTAAGAGATTCTGTTACTTTATGACACCAGGTAAGTTTACTGATGAATTTATACTCATATTGACCATTCTTGAGAACTTAAATTCTCCGTTCTAAGACGTAGGCCCTAGTATCACCTTAGAGACGAAGCTTTATATACTAGAATACAAAATGTCTTGATAATAGGTGAAGGGCTAGATCTAAATAGTTTTCAGAAATACTAGAAAAGTAGAAAAAAACGCACAATTCCATTAAAAATATCTGTAATACACTATTTTATTTCCAGATATATGTGTATGTCCTTTTCTCTCGAAAGAGTCTCGAATAAAGAAAGAGATTTATACTCATATATAGAATTGAAGGGTGAAAGTTTCAACTTTTACCCTTTAGCTTCTAAGGGAAATAACTGCAGATAACAGAATTTTATTTCTTTTAAAGGATGACTGCGTCTTAGTATGAACATAACATTAAAATTTTCAAAAATGGTCAAAAGGAATATTAATTAGTAGATAAACCTGCTGCCATAAATAACATAATACAATTATTGTATAATCAGATAAATACAAAAAAACTTTATATCCGTAAAAATGCATTTGACGTATTTTTGTGAGTTTCCAGATTTTACAGGATTCTGTTACTTTATGACACCAGGTAAGTTCACTGATGAATATATACTCATATTGACCATTCTTAAGAACTTAAATTTTAACAGCTAACTAATTTTAACTAGTAATCGAGAGTGCAAACGGTAAATCGGTCAAAAAAATCAATCAGACATCTGTGGTTCCTGCAATTCCTCTAAAACTAAACATTTCATATGGTCACTATCGCAAAGGTAAGGGAGTAAAATTCACTGCTTACCTTGGCTGCTTCATTCTTTTCAAAATGAGCATTGAATGTGTCTTCTCGCAGCTGTATACATTCTTCTACTATAATATCAGCCTGCAGTATCTCTATATTGTTTTTACCATCTAAACCTTATAACGATAAAAAATGAAATGAATGGAGTTTTACATCCTACTCTTCTGCACCTTATAGACTTATAACGACAGCGAGAAACATTGAAATGAAATGAATGGAGTTTTACATCCTACTCTTCTGCACCTTATAGACTTATAACGACAGGGAGAAACATTGAAATAAAATGAATGGAGTTTTACATCCTACTCTTCTGCATCTTATAGACTTATAAGGACAGGAAGAAACATGGAAATAAATGAATGGAGTTTTACATCCTACTCACTTATGCTATAACGAAACCGAGAAACATTGAAATAAAATGAATGGAGTTTTACATCCTACTCAACTTCATCTTTTGGGCCTATAACGAAATGGGAGAAAACATTGAAATGAAACAAAATGAGTTTTTCATCCTACTCCTGGCACCTTACGGGCTTATAAAGTCGGACGGACAACCCCATGCAGCGTGCATCGAGGGTTAGTACAATTAGCCTACTCTTTTTCTGATTTCCAACGTTGATGGATCTTTAACTTGCACAGCCTGTAGCACACGGGGCCTCGGTTTATTCTCCCATCCGAACAACTAGACGCTTTTAACATGTCAGACTGGTTGTAACGATGATTAACTAGTAACGAATTATTTGAAGGAATGCAAGTAGGCCTGTAGGAGGTGTACCCGGTTAACGACTAGCCTACTTGGCGATAGTTAAATCGGTTTGTTTTAGTTGACTTTAGTATATAATATATATTGGCTTGTGGACATAAAAGAAAAGAAGATATCCCTCGATAAATATCTTAAGCTACAATCCCTTAAAGAATTTATAACTTGATATATTGTAAATGTCTACGTACCAAACTCTCTAGCAAGATGTCGAGATATTGGG
>JAUJPP010000004.1:1128294-1153792 GCA_030562195.1 Nipponacmea schrenckii | reverse complement strand
GACAATTGAGAAAATAGCTTTACAGAAATAGCCGTTGAATTGAGTAAGAAGTCTGAAATTTGGATCATGAACTTAGATTGACAATGGCTATCATGTGTGAAATTTTGAAGTTTCTAGCATTATAAGAAATGAGACTTTACAGAGGAGCTGCAGATGAAGATGCAGATGAAGATCGAGTTGCACCAAGATGAAGATGCAGATGAAGATGCAGATGAAGATACAGATGAAGATAAAGAAAAGAAGAAGATAAAGATGAAGATGAAGAAAAAGGTCAAGATGCAGATGACTTTACAGAAGAGCTACAGATGAAGATGAAGAAAAAGAAAAAGAAAAAGAAAAAGATGAAGATGAAGATAAACGATATGACGGACGGATGTGGGTGACGACAATATACGCCCCCCATTTCATGTGGG
The DNA here is from genome assembly GCA_030562195.1 of Nipponacmea schrenckii. Taxonomy (NCBI): domain Eukaryota; kingdom Metazoa; phylum Mollusca; class Gastropoda; family Lottiidae; genus Nipponacmea; species Nipponacmea schrenckii. Next base: position 1,153,379 of record JAUJPP010000004.1, on the reverse strand, counting down.
CGTATAAAAAATAAGTTTGAACGAGAGCGTCATGAACTTTTAAGTCAAAAGGAAATTCTTGTTCGTAAGCATGAATTAGCTCGCCAACGTTTCGAGTTACAACAGAAAGAAGAAGAATTGGAGCTGGATACGGGTATATCCATTGCCACGGCTAAAACTTCTGTAATAGATCTTGACTTTGATGATCAACCGCGTAAAGTATCTTCCGTGGGCACCTCTCCAAAGACCCCTTATAAATTTAGAAGACCAACACCTCATTTGGAACTGGATGATATAACTCCTTCTCCTGGTAATAACCTGGAATATGATGAGACTCCTCGAAGTACCAGATCAAGGCACTTTTCGCCTGAGCATAACAGCTATAGAGATATGGATTCATTTGGTTTACTCCAACACCTTAAACGACCAGCTGTTGATATAAAGAAATATGGTGGAGAGCCTTCCGAGCTTCAAAGATTTTTGCGTCAATTTAGAACTCAGGTTTTAAATTATACTACCAACAATGATGAGCGTATGAACTATCTCGAACAATTTACTTATGGTCAGCCAAATAAGATTGTGGCTGGTTTCAGTAACTTACCTGCAGATATTGGATATCCAGCTGCTATGCGTGAACTCGAAATAAGATATGGTGATCCCGAAAACATGGCAGATGATTATGTACGTAGGGCTTTAAAATGGAAAGACATTCGAGCAGATAATCCTAGAGCATTGGATGGATATGGCATCTTTTTGTTTGAATGCCAAACAGCTGTGAAGGATGTTGAGGCCTTGAGAGTTCTTGAATACAAGGGTACAATCCAGAAACTGGCTCAAAAATTACCCTTTTTTATGCAAGAAAGGTGGCGCACACAGTATTATAAAATAAAAGAATATAGACGAATAAACTTTAGTGATTTCGTAGATTTTGTAAAATCGGAGAGCAGAAAACAAATGGATCCTGTATTTGGAAGAGAGGCTATGAGTTCTGATAATCACTCCCGTACGAATAATCAACCCCGTCCAGAACATAAACAATTTCAAAGCAAAAGATAGCTTGCCAGGCAAGGTAATATACGCCCACTGGCAGCATTTATTTCAAATAAAAACTTTTCAGTAAGGTTACAAAAGTGGAATGAAATATTCAACCTTCCACCATATATTTTTTTCTAGGGTCTCTAGTTTCATTAAAAACTGTCAAGAATTGTACCTAACTCAACTCATTAAATATTTTCGGTATTTTTATGATTTGCAATAGGGTTCACCCTTAATAATATTTTGATATTTTTAATTCTTAATAAGGCTCATTCTTGGTTGATATTAAACAATTTCAGCGAGTTTTGTCAAAAATGAATGTTTAGAGTGTTCACAAGCCAAAAGTTGAAAGCGTTTTTGGAAACAGGCCCAATAACTGACACTAAATATTTTTCGATTTATCTGATTTTCAATAGGGTTTATCCTTGTGAGAAAACAAATACTAAAGCCAAGCTTCATCAAAATCCATTCAAAATTGTTCTTTCTAGAGTGTTTCCGAGTTAAATTGAAGGCGTTTTCAAAAACAAGGGCAATAACTTGTACTAAATATTTTTCGATTTTCAATAGAGTTCATCCTTGGGAGACAACAAATACTCCAGCCAAGTTACATCAAAATCCATTAAAAATTGTTTTACAAGTGTTTACAAGCTAAAATTGAACGCGTTTTCAAGAACAAGGGCTATAACTGACACTAAATATATTTCTATGTATTTGATTTATAATAGGGTTCATCCTTGGGTAAAAACAAATACTCAAGCCAAAGTTAGAGTGTTTACAAGCTAAAATTGAATGCGTTTTCAAGAACAAGGGCAGTAACTCATACTAAAAAAATTTTCGATTTCGCTTTTCAATAGGGTTCATCCTTGAGTTATAACACACTCTCACATGTAGAGTGTTTACGAGACAAAAATCAAACGCGTTTAAAAGAACAAGGGCAATAATTCATATTAGATATATTTTGATAATTTTAATTTTCAATTAGGCTCATCCCTTGCGATATCCAACAATTTCAGTGAGTTTTGTCAACATTGGTCATGAATTGTACCTTCTAGAGTATTTATTAAAAAGTTAAACCTGTTTTCAAACACAAGGGCAATATCTGACACTAAATATATTTCGATTTATTTGATTTTCAATAAGGTTCATCCTTGGGTAAAAACAAATACTCAAGCCAAGTTTTATCAAAATCCATTAAGAATTGTTCTTTCTAGAGTGCTTACAAGCTAAAATTGAATGAGTTTTCAAACACAAGGGCAATAACTGATACTAAATTTTTTTCGATTTAACTGAATTTCAATAGGGTTCATCCTTAGGTGATTACAAATACTCATGCCAAGTTCTATCAAAATCGCTCAAGAATTGTGACTTGTAGAGTGTTTACATGGCAAAAATCCAACACATTTTATAGAACAAAGGCAATAATTCCTATTAAATATATTTTGATATGTGCTATTTTCAAAAGGGTTCATTCTTGGGTGATATTAAACAATTTCAGCAAGTTTCGTCAAAATCGGTCAATAACTGTGCTTTGTAGAGTGTATACAAGCTAAAAATTGAACGCGTTTTCAAAAACAAGGGCAATAACTGATATTAATTTTTTTTCGATTTGACTGGTTTTCAATAGGCTTCATCCTTGGGTGATAACAAATACTCAGGCCAAGTTTCATTAAAATCCATTAAAAATTGTTCTCTCAAGAATGTTTACAAGCTAAAATTGAACGCGTTTTCAAGAACAAGGGCAATAACTCATACTAAATGTTTTTCGATTTCGCTTATTTTCGATAGGGTTTATCCTTGAGTTATAACATACCCTCACACCAAGTTTCATCAAAATCGGTCAAGAATTGCACGTTGTAGAGTGTTTACGAGCCATTCAAGAACAAGGGCACGAACTCATACTAATTTTTTTTCGATTTCGCTGATTTTCAATAGGGTTCATCCTTGCGTGATCATAAACACTCATATTAAGTTTCATCTAAATCTGTCAAGAATTACACCGTGTAGAGTGTTTACGAGCAATTGTGGACGGACGGACGGACCGACGGACGGACGGACGGACGGACGGACGGATGTGGGTGACGACAATATACGCCCCCCATTTCATGTGGGCGTATAAAAACAATCTTTCAATGGACAGATTAAATGTGAATTTTGTCATTCGCAAGGTCACACCTTCGCTGATTGTCGAAGACTAACAAGTCTCGATCAACAAGGAAAATTGAATTTCTTGAGACAATTAGGTGTGTGTTTTGGGTGTTTAAGACCAGGACACTTTACCCCTGTTTGTAAGAACAGACTTACCTGTAAACATTGTAGCAAAAGTCATCCCTCAATTCTGCACATAAGTCAGTCTCCCACACCTGCCCCTAAACCTGAACGTGCTTTGTCAGTTAGTCCCCTGCATGACCCAACGAGGGCCGGTGTTATCTTTTGCGGTTCTGTGAAAATGCCCGTAGTCCCTGTTAAAGTAACGTCTGGGAATGGTGCAATTATGATTGACACTTATGCTTTCATGGACCCTGGAAGCAGCATAACTTTTATTACTGATTCCCTTGTAAAATCATTAGATATTAAGTCTGTAAAAATTAATTTACAATTAGAGACAATGCATGGTCTTAATTTCATATCATCCTCAGTTATTAAGAATATTCAGGTTCATAATTTTCACATGACAGATTATATAGTCATTCCTGTTTGTTATACCAAAGATATCATACCTATTGATAATAGTTCTATTCCCGTAAGGAAAGATATTAGTATGTGGCCTCATCTCAGTGATATTGATATTCCAGAGTTATTTTGTGACGTTGGTCTTTTAATAGGTAGTAATATTGCAGAAGCATATACTCCATCTCAATTAAGAGTTGGTTCTAAATCTGCACCCTATGCCTCCCTTACATCCCTAGGGTGGATTATTTGGAATGTAAACAACACTCCCCACAAATCTTATGTTGTCAAAAGTGACTGGAATCTCAATTATTATCTGAGGTAGAGTATTTAAGATATTTAAGTCTACTTTTAGAAAGACAATTTAATTTTGATTTCCCAGAGAAGGCAGTCGATGATAAGCCAGAGTATTCAAATTTGGATCGTTTATTTTTGGAAAGAGTTGAAAGTTCAATCGATTTTAAAGATGGACATTTTGTTATTGGCCTACCTTTAAAGAACGAGAAAATCATATTGCCAAATAATTATAGCCTGGTTTATAATAGACTTCTTTCTCTTAAGAAAAAGCTGTTAAGAAATTCTGATTTCCATTCTGAGTATGTAACATTTATGACTTCTCTTATTAGTAAGGGATACGCAGAAGAAGTGCCTATAAGTAATAAGGAAATTGCAAACAATTCTGATGTTATATGGTACGTACCTCATCATGGGGTATACCATAAACGTAAAAATAAGCTTCGAACTGTATTTGATTGTTCCGCTAAGTGTGAGGGAATTTCTTTAAATGATATATTATTACAAGGCCCAGACCTTACAAACAATCTTTTAGGTGTATTGCTTAGATTTCGTATTGGGAAGATAGCCTTTATGTCGGACATCGAGGGTATGTTCCACCAAGTCAAAATTCCAGAATTTGATCGTGATAAACTTAGGTTTCTGTGGTGGCCTAATGGAGATTTAACCTTGTCTCCTAAAGAATATAGAATGACTGCTCATTTATTTGGTGCGATTTCGTCCCCCAGTGTTGCAAATTTTGCCCTTCGTAAAACTGCTTTATCTAATTTAGAGAACTTTGATTCTAAGGTGACTTCAACACTTCTAGAGCATTTTTATGTTCATGACTGTTTATGTTCCGATGATAATGAAGCCTCTGTTGCTAATCTTATCCATGATCTAATTAAACTTTGTCAGTGTGGAGGGTTTCGCCTTCATAAATGGATTTGTAACAGCCATTACGTATTATCAACAATTCCAGATTCCGAATGTGCTGTCGAAACATCATGTTATAGGTGGAAGCGATGATATAATAGAGCGGGCCTTAGGTGTCCAGTGGAATGTGTCTAATGATATACTTTCTTATAAGATAAATATTCAGGATCAGCCTCAAACTAGACGTGGTTTATTATCAATTATAAGTTCAGTGTTCGATCCGTTAGGATTAGCTGCACCTGCTATTCTTCCAGCTAAAATTATATTACAGGAACTTTGTTCTAAAGGATATACTTGGGACCAACCTATTGAAGAACCTTTATTAAGTAAATGGAATAAGTGGATTCGGGATTTGGTATTATTGGAGAAACTTTCAATTCCTAGGTGTATTAAACCTCTAGATTTTAACGATGTCGTTTCGACTCAACTCCACTACTTTGCTGATGCAAGCGATACAGGCTATGGTGTTGCTGTTTATGTAAGATCTATTGACATTTATGGACAAATCTCATGTTGTCTTCTTCTTGGTAAAGCTCGTGTTGCACCACTTAAAAAACAGACAGTTCCAAGAATGGAATTGACCGCTGCTGCGGTGGCGACTAAGTTGAGTCTTAAAGTAACAAAGGAAATTCGTATTCCAATTGATAATACTTTCTTTTGGACTGACAGTACAACCGTGTTAGTATATATTGCAAATAACTCTACGCGATTTCAGACTTTTGTAGCAAATCGTATTGCACTAATTTGTGAAGCTACGGATATCAGATATATTATATTCCTACCAAATTAAATCCAGCAGACGATGCATCACGTGGATTGCCTATTAGCACTTTATTAACTCAAAACCGTTGGTTCGAAGGCCCAGACTTTCTTAAACTTCCTGATTCAGAGTGGCCAAAATGGGATAACAATTTTAATATTTCAGATACGGACCCTAATGTGAAACGTAATGTTTGTCTTGTTGTGGAAAATAATAGACCAATTGATAAACTTATTAATTATTACTCGAACTACGATAAACTTGTTAGGGCCATTGCTTTATTAAAACTTTGTTTTAGACGATTCCGTAAGAAATTGAATGGTGAAGATTATAGTGTTGCAAATATTTTAAGTGTTAGTGATATTTCAGAAGCTGAAAACCTTTTAATTAGATATGAACAAAACAATCATTTTGATTTAGATTTAAGCCAAGATAGTCATATGGCTATTCCTAACATTCAGTGTTTAAAGAAATTAGATCCTTTTGTGTCGGATGGACTCGTTCGAGTTGGTGGTCGACTCCAAAGAGCAGATTTGACATTTAATGCCAAACATCAAATTATCATTCCAAAATCTTCTCGCTTAGCTGAACTTTTAATTAGAAAGGCTCATTATAATGTAGGCCACTTAGGTAAAAATGCTGTATTGTCCAAATTAAGAACTGTTTATTGGATTATAGGAGCTAGTGGAATTATTAAAGCTCAGTTGTCTAAATGTGTCACATGTAGACGTTATAAGGCTCAAAAGCTTGATCAAAAAATGTCTGATCTACCTGAAGAGAGATTAAACCCCTTTAAGGCACCTTTTTACAAGACAGGAATGGACTACTTGGGACCCTTTGAATTGCGGCATAAACGTTCAACTGTAAAACGTTATGGAGTCATATTTACCTGCCTTAATTCAAGAGCTATACACTTGGAAATAGCCTACTCGCTTGATACAGACTCTTGTATTAATGCCATTCGCAGATTTGTGGCCCGAAGAGGTAAACCGCATTCTATTCGTTCAGATAATGGAAGCAATTTGGTATGTGCATCAAATGAACTAAAGGAGAGTATCCGCAAAATTAATGAACATAAAATCAATGCTGAAATGACTCAACGTGGAATTCAGTGGTATTTCAATCCACCATCCGCATCCCACTTCGGGGACGTATGGGAAAGACTAATTAGACAGGTTAGAAAGGTGTTGATGTCCCTACAACACGACCAACTAAATAGAATGGATGATGAGGGATTTGTGACTTTAATGTGCGAGGTGGAGGCTATTTTGAACAATAGGCCCATATCAAAGGCTTCGGATTCGCCAAATGATTTAGATGCTTTAACGCCAAATCATCTTCTTGGTATTGGAACTGATAACGAACATTCACTCACTATACCTGACAAGTCTGACCATTATGTTAAAAGACGTTGGAAACAGGTCCAATATTTAAGCGATATATTCTGGAAGCGGTGGTTGAAAGAGTATTTACCAGCTCTTCAAGAACGTCAAAAAGCCTAAGAGAAATATTGTAGTTGGCGATATTGTTTTGTTAGCTGAAGGCAATATGCGTAATTCCTGGATGTTAGCAAAGGTTTTGGAAACTATTTGTATTAAAAATGGCTATGTTCGAAGCGTTACTATTAAAACTAAAGGTGCTACCCTAAAACGTCCAATTCATAAGTTGTGTATTATCCTTGAAGCAGATAAGGAATAATGAATCTCATTATAATAGTTTAAATCTAATAATATATTATAATATTATTAAGTGTATCAGTATGATTTGTTATCTGCATCGATACCGTATATTCCTTATTATAATACGCATCCTTATATAATACGCATAGAGTATCTTGTCAATCATTTAGTATAGTATATCAATATTGTTAAATATTCAATATTAAGAATGTTTAGTTTTTCTAGACAATAGGTGTATTTTTTGGATAGATTTAATTTCGTTGAATTTCTTTTTAAATGAAACATTGTTATACAGTTCGTATATATCTTAGGTTTTGTTGATGTGTTCATTAAGCTGTGTATGTTAACATTATACCATTTGTGTTGATCCACATTTATTAATTGTACTAATTGAAATAGCACAATTAAGAGGGCCGGTTATGTAGAGTTCAAAACGAACATTGCCCTAATAACGTCTTATTAGTATTGTGGTCATAACTTATACCAAACCAATACTTGTGTATTTTTAAACAAATTGTACGTGGAGTATTGTATATTTATTTTGTGGTCATGTACTTGATCGCCGGAACATATCTCTGTCCATTTGATACACATGTACTTGTGTATTTTTAGTATTTCAGACGAATTGTATATTGAGATATTATGTATTTTCGATTTTTTTTTTTTTTTTTTTTTTTTTTTCCAATGTATTGCCCCATGGGCTGAATGTGAGACAGGACCATGTCCTTGTGTATTGGGCCTAATTCTGACCCATGTAAAATAAAGAGTTTATTATTATTATTATTAAGATATACTTTACCAATGCCGCAAGGTTTATTTTATGATGGCAGAGGTGAGATAAATACTTTTATGGATAAATTTCTCCGTTTTGCAAGAAGTCAACCTTGGTATGGCTCTGACAAGGCAGTTACTGATAATTTATGTTTCTGTTTACATGGAAAAGCAAGTGACTATTTTTCCATGTTGGTTAAAGCTAATAGGAATATAGGTAGTATAGACATTGTTAATAAACTTTACCAGAGATTTGGACGTGTAAATTATCCTGACACAGCGCAAATGGAGTTTCATAATGCTAAACAGTTGAGAGGGGAGAGTCTGGATGATTGGTATGACCGATTACAAACCTTGTCTGTAGACGCTTTTGCAGGGATGCATAGAGATCTTGTTGAGAAGAATATTAAGATGAAGATTGTATCTGGATTGAGAGATTATTTACAGGTTAAGATCAATGCAAGGCAGCATTCAACACCAAATATGGTTTGTACGAGTTCCAGAAGATGGCATTCGGTCTCTGTAATGCCCGAGCAACATTTTTCAGAGTTATAAATCTGATTTTACAAGGTTTGAGTTGGAATGTTGTTTTAGCTTTTCTAGATGATGCCCTTGTTATGGGGAAGAGTTTCCCGGAACATCTAGAGAATCTTAAAAACGTTCTGGCTAGATTCAAGAAGTTTGGGCTGAAGTTGAAACCCAGGAAATGTAATTTGTTTAAAAGTAAGACTGAATTTCTAGGAAGAATTGTTAGTGATAAAGGTATTGAGGTAAATGACAAAAAGTTAGATGTTATTAGGAATAGACCTGCTCCCAAAGTAAAGAAAGATGTAGAAAAATTCCTTGGTTTTGCCAATTACCACAGAATATTCATTAAAGACTTTGCTAAGATAGCAGCGCCCTTATATGCTTTGACCTCTAAGAAAGATTTTGTATGGGGGGAGAAGGAGCAGGAAGCTTTTGATAAACTGAAAGAATGTTTAACTACTACACCATTGTTAGCTTTACCTAATAGAACTGGAGAATTTATTTTAGATACAGATGCCTCAGATGTTGCTATTGGTGGAGAATTATTGCAGGTCCAAGATGGTGAAGAAAGAGTTATTTCTTATGGAAGTTATTCTTTGACGCCTGTACAGAGGAGGTACTGCACTACCCGAAAAGAATTACTAGCTGTTATAAAATTTACCAGGCTATTTAGACACTATTTACTAGGTAGGAAGTTTCGAATTAGAACTGATCACAATAGTCTTCTTTGGTTGATGAAATTTAAGCATCAAGGGGGACAAATTGCAAGATGGATGGAAGAACTGAGTCAATATCACATGGAGATTGAACACTCTAGGCATTCAGCACATTAATGCTGACATACTCAGTCGTATTGATGTGTCTGGGCCCTGTGATGAATTTGTAGTAAATATGAGCCCTAACAGTTTGCCATGCAAAGGATGCAAATCTTGTGTAAAAGCATTTCAGGATTGGTCAGAATTTGCACAGACAGTAGATGATGTAGTACCCATAGCTCAAGAATGCACAGAGGATGTCAATTGGCCATTACTTGAGAAAGAAAGGAAGGAAAAGGCTAAAATTCACGAAATGGTCTGCAGTGTTTCGTTAGCTGATGCTTCAGATACAGATGTTTTAACGGAGCAACAAGATGATTCAGATTTGAAGATAATTTTGGAGTTTTTGAAGAATGGAACAATACCTGATGAGGGAACTTTGATGATAAGTAGTAAAACTTCCAAAGCTTATTGGTTGAATCGTGAGTTATTTTTCCTTAATCCTGATGGTATTCTTTTCCGTAGAAATCCCAAGGGGTCAGATTCCCAACTTGTGGTACCTCGGAAATGAAAAGGAAATAATGCAACTCTACCATGACATCCCATCAGCGGGTCACCAAGGTATCTCAAGAACTAGATTAAAAATCAAAGAAAAATACTATTGGTACAAGATGACACAGGATACATACTACTATGTAATTTCATGTTCAGTTTGCTATCAGAGCAAGAAGGCTACTAGGCATGCTAAGTTTCAGATGACGAAATTTCATGCTGGAGCACCAATGGAAAGGGTTCACTTGGACTATTTGGGACCGTTACCCAGAAGCAATTCGGGTAATGAGTTCGTTTTAGTCATGGTGGACCAATTTACGAAGTGGGTGGAATGTATTCCTGTCCCAAACCAAACTGCAGAATTGACGGCACAGACTGCAGTGAATGAATTTTTCTCAAGGTTCGGTTATCCATACCAAATCTTTACAGATCAGGGAAGTAATTTTCAAAGTTCATTGTTTACCAGCTTATGTGAGAAATTACATATACACAAGGCTAGAACAACTAGTTATAGACCTTCTGCAAATGGGCAAGTTGAACGTTACAATCGCACTCTAATGGATGCGGTGCGCTGTTACGTGAGTGAGAACCAGAAAGACTGGGTTTAGAACATGGCACAGTTGGCTGGCGCCTTCGCTCTTCTATTAACCGACAAACTGGGTATACTGCTAATATGTTGATGCTTGGCAGGGAAATTAATCTTCCAGCAGATATAATTTACAGGTCACCAGTGAAAGATGATTCGGACGTGGATCAATATGTAGGTCGGCTATGTGAAAAGATAGCGGAGGCACATGAGATGGCAAGAGATGCATTGAACGTTGCTCAGCAAAGGTCGAAGAGGGATTATGATGTTAAGATGAATGAGAAGACTTATAAAGTAGGTGACGCTATTTATATTTTGGATACAGCATCGATTAAAAAGGCAAAAATTTTAAGGAAAGGGTTAAACGAAATTTTTGGAGGGTCCGGGTTATTATAGGAAAATAAGGGGCACTTTATTGGGGTTTCAAAACCGAAAACGGGTTTTACATATAGAATTAAGATTTGTCGAGACCATGATCTACCAACATGGATAAAATCTATTCAGTCTAGGGTGAAGGATGGAGAAGTGGTACAACCTGCAAAAAGGAAAGAAAGTTTATTGTCTTTGTAAGAAATCTTGGGGTCGAGCCTTTGGTATCCAGTGTGACCATTGTCTAGAATGGTTTCATGGCAAATGTGAAAACATCACGTAGGAGCAAGCTGATCTGATCGACGAGTATAAATGTCCGAAATGTAGTAGTGGGGACATAGTGTCCCAGTTGCAATAACTGTACTACTATTTTTCGGCCATGACCAAACTTTTGGCGTTTCACTATCGGTTGATTCCTCGAAAAATCTTGAGTTCCGGAAAGACAGAACACCAATATTTCTAATATTATGTTACAGATAATGAGTAAGTGGATAAAACTAAGTGAATACCGTGGTAGAGCTAGTTCGCCAGAGTTTCCCCGTTCGGTTGTGCCACCCAAACGGGAGAAATTCTTGCGGACTAGGGATTTGGAAGATGGGAGAAGAAGAGTTAATGAAAGGAGAATGAAGGAAGCCAGGGAGTGGCAGGTTTGGAAAAGCAGAGGAGCAGGGAAGAGGGTGAGGAGAGGTTGCAGGTTGTGGTGAAGGAGAGGAGGGAAGAGAGGGTACGGCCTCGAACTAGTAGTTGCCCGTTTCCTGGATGTGGCGCTCTGAGCAGAAGACTGAAACAACATGTTTTTAAATGCCATGTACCACCTTTTTTAAGGAAGTAGCAGTACTAACTTCGGAAATACAGGGGAAAAGGGCACAGTTCATCCGGGCCGTTGCCAGGAAGATTCCTGGTATTCGGGGGCTCCTGGATAGACTGTGCCATAGGATTAATAGATTATCTTTATCCCGGAGTCGGCATATGTTTCCCCGAGGGCGGAGGCGGCGATGGTCGCAGCATCGCGCTACAATGGTTGGCGTGTCCCGATGGGGCAATTTTCGATTGCTCCCATCAATGGCATTGGGGCGCTAACGCATTGGGGCGCTAACGCATTGGCGGGTGCTGGTAGCAGCCATGTCCCTTTTATCTCCAAGGGACAGGGTCTGTCTACATGACTTCCCGGTCTAGTCCTCGGGTAGGAAATTTTATTTCATAATAACCTACCTGACATGTTTACATATGGATTCTCTCCCTTGCGTTCAAATAACTCGCACCGTCCGGTCTTGACAAAAAGTCAAACCGGAAGTTGAGTACAACGTCATCAACTCATGTGATGAGTACTCAGCGTCCCTACCAACCTCAGTTTCCTTTCTCGGCGCGTTGAAATCGCACGTATTTTTTATTTGGTTTGTTTATACCAAATTCTTTGTGGAATTTTTTGGTGTTGGTTATTATTATGGAGAATAATAATGTTGCGGTAGGTATGCGAAGGCCTGAATTGGGTTCGGCATTATTTGACTCGGCCTCAGCGACATCGTCGGCTGAAACTAGACCGAGTGATACGCCTATGTTTATGACCGATCCCGGGTCGAATTTCATCCGAACAAAAGCTTCGAGAGCTAAAAAGAATCATAGGAAAAAGTCCAGTGAAAGAATGGACGCTTTGGGGAGTCGAAACTAGATCGACTTATGAATATAAATTAGTGATAATAATAAAAAGGGGAAAGATGGTGGAGTTATCTCCCCGGAAGTCAGGGCCGATACTTTTAATAGAGGTCCGGGTAGAAACAGACAAGATCGGGCGATGTCAATGTGTTCTCAATCGGAGGATGAAGACCTAGTACCGTTATTGACGGGAAAGGGCGACACGTTATCTTGGTCGGAGGAGGAAATGCCAAATTTTGGAACCGCATGACGGTGTAATAGAGCCGGTGGAAAACTCAAAAGTTATATCATGGCCTTTTTAGTCTTTTTGGAGACGATGCCAGGGCCAAAAAGTCTACGGGCACGACAGTGGGGTTAAAACTAGACAAGGCTCAGCAGGAAGTATTGGACTGTTCTTGGCGTGCAGTAAATCCAACTTCTATTTCGGCTTTTATGGAAGAGAATTTAGATTTGTTTCCTATTGAAGAGAAGGACAATCATTTCTTGTTCAAAAACATGGGCAGCTTTTAGCGGAAAGAAATCTTTGTATCAACAGCCGTACAAGACGGTGGAAAAGATAGCCTTCAAGGGGCAACAATCTGCTCTTATGGGCATTAAGATACTTTTGTATATACAGCAAGCTTGTGCTAAGATGAAAGAGGGTATTTTAGATCCAAAGGAAAATAATAAAGATGTAATTCTAGATCAAATTCAGAATTTATTTGCAATGTCAACTAAAGCTTTAGATCAAATGGGCAGAGCAGGTGCTTTTCACCATTTAATTAGACGGTCGGTGTCTTTAACAGATTCCTCGTTATTTGAGATCGACGAGTCAAAAAGTCTATTTAATTTACCCTTGTCGGGAGAGGGAGTGTTTGGGCCCGAATTGGAGAAAAATTTAAAGGAGAAAAAAGAACAGAGGAAGGCTGTTCAAGATCTCCTTCCAGATAGATTAAGGAAAAGGAAAACGCCTTTTAATACTGCTACACCTGCTAAGAGACCGTACTACGGGCAGAAAGATAATTTTCGTGGCTCGAGAGACAGAGAATTTAACAGATTTCCTAATAGCTCGAGTTACACCAGAAGATATGATGGTCCCAGGACCAGAAAGCCCAGCTTTACAGCAACTTCCTCTAACTCAGGAAGTTCTAAGAAGCAATGACAAAGTAAGTTTAAGATGTCTGCCGACCGTTCCAGTGGGAGGTCGTTTATCTTTTTTCTGGCACAATTTGGGAGAAAATAACAACAGATCCATGGGTTCTGAAAACTATTCAGGAGGGTTACAAGCTGGAATTTTTCCCAGTTTCCCCCGTTTTCTGGAATAAAACAAACTGTTCTATGTCAGAAAAATTCCAAGTTAATTTTAGAAGAAGTTGCTTCCCTAATTCAAAAAAACGCTATAGAAAATTTTACCAGAAAAAGAGATATACACCGGGGTTTTTTCAGTACACTCTTTCTTGTTCCAAAGAAGTCAGGCAGCTTGAGACCTGTGATAAACCTAAAACCTTTGAACAAATTCTTAACAAAGGTACATTTCAAAATGGATACTTTAAAAAAAGTTCTTACAATGGTCAAGACACGAGATTGGGGTTTTTCGATCGATTTAAAGGATGCATATCTTCATGTAAAGATTCATCCGCTGTGTCGAAAGTACCTCCGATTTTGTGTTCAGGGCGTTTGCTACCAATTTCGTGCCCTGTGTTTCGGTCCAACTTCTGCTCCAAGGGTCTTTACCAAGATTCTGTCAGTTGTGGCAGAGCACTTGCGATTTCGCAACATAAGGATGTCAGTCTATCTGGACGACATATTAACAGTGAATCAGTCAAAGTCTCGTCTTCTGTTAGACCAAGAAAGAGTCCTGAATATTTTCACCAGTTTGGGGTTTATAATAAATTTAGGAAAGTCGAATTTACAGCCATCCCAAGACATAATTTACCTAGGTGCTCGACTTTGTCTAGATCAGGGTTTGGCATTTCCCACGCAGGAGAGACTGGCTGGAATAGAGGCTTCAGTGCGGGGAATACTTCAGGGGCCAAAAGCCAAAGATTTTTTCCCTTTGCAAAATGTCATTTTGGGGCCCCCAAAAAGCCGCTTTTTTGGCCTATCCCCTGGGGTTATTCCAAAAATCCACCCGGGATTGGCCAGGTTTTCCCCCTTTCAAACTGCTTTGGTTTCCGAGGCCCAACAATTTGGGTTTTGGCTTTTCAAAGTTGAAAAGAAACCCCCCAGTGAATTTTTGGGGGGGGAGCCCCTTAGGGGAAATTTCAGGGAATTTTCCAAAAATTTTTCAACCCCCAAACCATCTTTTTTAAAATTTAGGCATGGAAAAATTTTTTCAACCAAAAAAGTTCTAAAAAAAGGTTTTCCAGCAAACGCTTGCCATTATTGCAAACGGGGGAAGAGGCCCCGGGTTCAAAAAACGGGGAAAATGGGGGCTTTAAAATTTAAAAAAAAATTTAATAAACTTTGCTTAAAGAAAATTTTACCGCATTTAACACAAGGGTGGCTTCCTTTCTTTTGGAAACCCTTTTTGAGAAAAATTTGGGGCATTTAAAAAAAACCCCTTTTTAAAACCATCAAAAGGAAAGTCCCTTTTTTTCCTATAAAGGCATCCCGGTTTGGCCCAAATTCCCCTTATTATAAAAAATTTTTGAGGGGTATTTTTAAAAAAAATCGCCCCCTAAGGAGGTTTTATTGTAACCGGAATGGGTTTTTCCCTTTGGTTTAACTTTGAAAAATTTAAAAAAGCTCCTTTTAAGCCCCCCTGGAAAACTTATCTTTTAAAAGGGTAAAAAATTTAAGACCCGGTTTTTTCTTTGCAAAACTTTTCCTTTTCCGAAAGTAGGGCGAATTTTCCCCCGTTGGGGAGGGTAATAAAATATTCCAAATTTTGAAAAATTAAAAAGGGGGGTCTTAAAGGAAAATTGATTTCCCATTTAACCAAAGGGGTTTTCTTTTTTTCCCGGCTTTTAAAAATTGCAAAAAAAATTTGGAAACCTCAAGAGCCCGTTTTTTTAAAGAAAAAAAACATTTTTTGGTTGGCAACATCCCAATTTTTTAAGTTTTAGGGGTTTTTTCTCCGTACCCCAAATATTTTCCGGAAAGGGGTTCCCTTTGTTTGATTTTAAAAAAACCCTTTTAACCCCCAAAAATCTTTTAAAAAGGGGCAAAAAGGGCCTTTCAAACCTTTTAAAATGTGGATCTTTTCCCCCATTTTAAAAGGGGTTTTATTAAAAAGTGGTTTTATTTAAAGGGAGGGTCTTTAACAAATAACTTTTGTTAAAAAAATTTTATTTCCGGTTTTACAGATTTCTTTTTCCTTTTAAAAGAGATGTTTTAATTTTTTTAAAAAAAAAGAAAATTTGTTTTTAAAATAAAGGATTAAAGGAAAATTTTGGCCTTAAAAACCCGGGAGTTTTTTCCGGGGGATGTTTTTTATTAAAAAATTTTTGATTTTCAACTTAAAAAACTTGGGGTTTTTTTATTTAAACCCATAAAAGGGTTTGGGAACAGAATTGGAACCAAAAATTTTTAAAATTTTTATTTAAATAAAATTAAAAATTTGTTTTTAAAATTAAAATTTTATAATATTTATATATAATGTTTTTTTGTAATGAATTTTTTGATTTTTTGAAAAAGGATTTAAAAGGGGGTTTAAAAACCCGGGGGGTTTTTTGGAGGGATGAATTTTATTTAAATTTGGGTTTATTTTCTTAAACCCAAAAACCGGTTTTTTTTTTGTTAAAACCCACCTCCAATTATTTGGGGAACCAAGGGGGAAGAATCCATATGTAAACATGTCAGGTAGGTATAAATATTCATAAAATTTGAATTTTTAACAAATTTTTGAACTTTAGGGGGTATTGTTTACCCGTACTTGGTAAAATCTCGGAAGGCGGTGAGGCCATCCTAGAAAAGGGGGAGGTGTGTTGTGGAAATGGGTATTTTGTACTTGTTGACACGGCTGCTTCCGGTCCGATTCTGGGATGAGTTCGTGTCGCCAATGGTTGCATTCGATTGATAGTGCTGTACATATAAGTGAATGCTCTCTGCACGTGCAAAACGTGAGATGATATAGGAGAAGGTATAAAAACTGGTTGGCAGTGTATCATTGGTCGCAATATTGTATCCGGACTTCGGTACGAATACATGTCCTTTGGTAATAGTTCTAGAAGGTGTTGTACGGTTTGTGTTGTGATTGACTTTGCAGCCATCCTGGGTGAGTCTGATTGTTTTCCCGGTTGATACCTTTGGCAGCCTATGCCCTCGTCTGTCTCTGGCCACGGACGACACTTATAAAACATCTGAGAGTGCAGACGAGGTCGTTCCACTTTAATAATTATTGTTGTTTTTTCTCTAATGGATACGCTTATGATTTCAGGAAACCCACATCGCTACACAAATTGGTCTTATATCTACAATGATGAGAAAAACGTCTGTCGTTACATCAGTATGTAAAGTTTGTCTCTTACCATTTTGGCTTCCTTCATTATTGGATACAGCTTCCTTCTTTCGGCTTCAATAGCTAATGGGAACTGTTCATTAATTCCATAAGGAGTATTTCGTAGTTGTGTAGCCACCCTCTTTACCATTTCTAGATCATTGTAGTGAAGGAAGCGGGCAACGATCGGTCTCTCTTGGTTATTTCTTGGTTTTCCAAATCTGTGACCGTTCGCGAAAGCTATATTATTTTCGATGAAAAGTTCATTGTATATGAATTCTCTCAAAACATTTTCAGTGTTTTCTCCTTTATGCTCCTTTAATCCACTAAATATGAGGTTATACTTCATTGATCTGCATTGAATATCGGTCAATGAATGTTGTAACTTGCACTGTTTTTCGGACAATTGATCACTTCTCAGTTGAATAGCCGTCAAGGAATCTATAACTTTGTCTATATTTATCCGATTATCGTCTGATTTTTCATTTATTTAACACTGTTCCTTTTTAAGTGCTCGGTTTTGTCTTCGATGAATTTTGAATTTTCCTTTAAAGCGTACATATCAACCTCCAACGATGAAACTTTCCTATTTAAAGAGGCCCAGGCTTGATTTTAAGGGTCGTTTTGGGCCTTTGTTACATTTAAACAGTCCTCAGAAATACTCAAGCTCTAAGAAAATCGCAAAATACCTTGAAATATACCTCAAACAAAACAACTTTTCATTTTTTTTCCGTGTTGTACGCGGCTGGTCTCCAGTCAGTCTGAAAATTGTGTGTCCTGTTGACAAAGTCTACAATTGAAAATGCGTTGTAGTCTATTTATATAAATGACCGCTATTGCACGACGGGATAACTCTTTGATTATCAAGACGAACCGTTTTCCAATATGGCGGGACGTTCGTAATTTCTTACGACATTATGATTTTTCAAACACGGATAATTATGGATACACATGGATTTGAAGGCTCAAATTTCAAAGGTAAGCTCTGTAGACTATTTCTGATTAGCTAACCAAAAGATTTCATGTGTTAGAGGCTGTCGAATGATTGTCCGAAACAAATAAAGCCTGGGCCTCTTTAAGTCTGATGCGAGAGTTTTTATCTCCTCTATTTTGGTAACTTTCTTTTCAATAAACTCTAGCCTTTCATTTACTCTTGATATAAGTTCTGTCATACTTTGCATTAATGGATCATAGGTAGATGTATTTACAGCTATTTCCGCAAATGAAAGTCGATGGTTTTTATCCATTTTCCTTTTTCAAATCAAACAAGTAGTTATTCACCGTGACGATCACTGCACACCGGAGCGCTAGAAACACGTCCTATGCAAGTGGGTTTATGTTTACTTTGTTGGTAAGGTAATTATTTACAAATTTGGTATTGAAATTTTTTGAAGATGTCCGATGGAAAATCGCAGGAAGAAATTATTTATGAACTATTTGACATCTCTATCTGTATCAGAACCATTATCTTTTGCTAAAAGAGTTGAAATAAGTGATGAAATTGGAATTAAAACTGATGTTTTTGGTTAAACCGTTAGATGTGTGTGCGTTCGTGAGTATACTTTTTTATTTAAATATATTTACCGTATGCAAATAAAAAAAAAATAATTCAAATTTGGAGTGTTATTGACAAATATGTATCAAAATTGTTTATAATTGAACAAAGAAAACTTGATCTAAAGGTTATATGGAATTAATCATTACCCGAAGATAAGCCCTATTACGAAATTTAGAATATTATTAAGGATGAACCCTATTGAAAATCATAAAAAAAACAAATTTTTTTAATGAGTTGTTATTAAGTACAATTTTTGACAAATTTTAATGGAACTAGACACCCTAGAAAAAAATATATAGAAAAGGTTGAATATTCCATTCCGTTAATTGTTACCTTACTAAAAACTTTTCATTCAAAATCAATGCTGCCAATATATTACTTTGTCTGGCAAGCTATCTTCTATATGAGCAAAAGAATCGTCTATCAAACTGTCTCATTAAAATAGCAAATTGTGTCCAAATAATCCTGTTAAAATGCTTATTAAAATGTGAAAACCTCTTTAGATTTCCTGCCCTGACCAGCATATGCAATGCTTTAATCAACTGTATATTGCCTACTGCTAGTTTAATTCGCTCAAAAAGACACTAATTTTTACAGTGACCAATTATAGATTTTAATATTTTACATTTACAGGTGTCTGTTAGAGGAAAAGTAACAAAAATAATACCACCAGAGACAAAAATATCAAAATAAGGAAAAACTCTAACTCTACACAAATTCCATATAGCAGATGAAACCGGGTCAATAGAAGTATGTATGTGGAACAAATGTTTGTACTTAATAACTCGTATTCCTTAAATAACGTCATGGTTAAGGATTTTAATGGAATAAAGATCCTCACATATATCTACTTCAACAAACAAAATCATTCCTGAAATTCATAACATCTCCAAATTGGAACCAGATGTTACACAAACACAAACAATAACAGATGAAATATCATCGGTCACGGTTGCTATAATTTCAAAATGTTGCTCATGTGCAAAAGAAATTGTTCCCACTACTTCAAAATTGATTAAATGTTCTGCGTGTCAAATGAGGCAGAAAAATACCAACCTAACAAAATCTACGACAACAAAAATTAAATTAAAAAAATCACTTGTTAAATACACTATTACTAATTCTGCCTTATGCCATTTTGCAACAACAAATGATATCAATATTGAAAAATTAGACAGTGATGAAATTGATGAATTTTTACTCGATATTGATGAAGATCAAATTTTCACAATCATCGATAACAATGTCATTGAAAAATTAGAAAAAACATCTAAACTAAAAATGATTAAAAAAAAAATAGCTGAAAAATTTCAACCATACACCAAAATGAGTGTTTTTATTTCGTTTTTCTGTACATTGTTCATATCATAATGAATAATTAAGAGTTAATTTATATTCGTTTATTTTTATACGCCCACAATTGCTCGTAAACACTCTAGAGTGCGCAATTCTTAACGGATTTTGATGAAACTTTATATGAGTGTTTATGATCACACAAGGATGAACCCTATTGAAAATCAGCAAAATCGAAAAAAATTTGCAGTTATTGACCGATTTTAACAAAACTTACTGAATTGTTTAATATCACCCACGGATGAACCCTTTTGAAAAACGAAAATATCGAAATATATTTGATACGAATTATTGCCCTTGTTCTATAAAATATGTTTGACTTAAATTGGCATAAATATTTGTAATCACCCAAGGATGAACCCAATTGACATTCAGTTAAATCGAAAAATATTAATTTCAAATTGCCCTTGTTTTTGAAAACGCATTCAGTTTTAGCTTGTAAACACTCTAAAAAGAACAATTCTGGTTTTTGATAAAACCGCGCTTGAGTATTTGTTTTTACCCAAAATGAACCCTATTATAAATCAAATAAATCGAAATGTATTAAGTTTCAGTTATTGCCCTTGTTTTTTGAAAACGCATTCAATTTTTGGCTTATAAACACTCTAGAAGGCACAATTCATTACCAATGTTGACAAAACTCCCTGAAATTGTTTGATATCGCAAGGGATGAGCCCTACTGAAAATTAAAAATATCAAATTATATCTTAATTGAATTATTGCCCTTGTCCTTTTAAACGCGTTCGATTTTTGTCTTGTAAACATTCTACATGGCACGATCCTTGAAACTTGGTGTGAGAGTTTGTTAGTTTGTTATAACTCAAGGATGAACCCTATTTTAAATCAGCGAAATCGAAAAACATTTAGTATGAGTTATTGCTCTTGTTCTTGAAAACGCATCCAAATTTAGCTTGTAAACACTCTTGAAAGAACAATTCTTAATGGATTTTGATTAAACTTGGCTTGAGTATTTGTTTTTACCCAAGGATGAACCCTATTATAAATCGATCAAAATATATTTATTGTCAGTTATTGCCCTTGTTCTTGAAAGCTCGTTCAATTTTAGCTTGTAAACACTCTTGAAAGAACAATTCTTAATGGATTTTGATGAAACTTGGCTTTAGTATTTGTTTTCTCACAAGGATAAACCCTATTGAAAATCAAATAAATCGAAAAGTGTTTTGTTATTGCCCTTGAATTTGGAAAAACTTTCAACTTTTGGCTTTTAAACACTCTAAACACTCATTTTTGACAAAATTTGCTGAAATTGTTTAATATCACCCAAGGATGAGTCCCATTAATAATTAAAGATATCAAAATATTAGTAAGTGTGAACCCTATTGCAAATCGTGAAAATACCAAAAAATATTTAATAAGTTGTTATTAATATAAGGTACAATTCTTAACAGTTTTTAATGAAACTAGACACCCTAGGAAAAAGTATGTGGCGGAAAGTTGAAAATTTCATTCTGCTAATTGTTACTGTACTGAAAAGTCTTTATTCAAAATCAACGCTACCAGTGGGCATATATTACCTTGCCAGTAAAATATATTGTGTAAATCATAGTTTGTTAAAGGTTCAATCAGGTCAATACAACTGTATGTATTAATATCATCATCTTTATTCAGCTCATTTTGAATATCTTCTTTCTCTACTCTAATTCTGTTTCTTGTGATATATAAGCACAAGCATCTGCAAGATTTAATGCACTCTTATTGCAAATTAAATTGTATCATAAGCAATTTTAGTTTCTTTTTTTCTGTACTCTTTTCTTAAAAAAAAAAAAACAAAAATGTATATTATTTAAAATACATTTGTGTTTCTCTTTTTAACACCCACGCATTAATTTAGCCATATATAGTCGTCACGCCCTTGTTTTTGAAAACGCATTCAGTTTTAGCTTGTAAACACTCTAGAAAGAAGAATTCTTAATGGATTTTGATAAAACCGCGCTTGAGTACTTGTTTTTACCCAAAATGAACCCTTCTCTAAATCAAATAAATCGAAATATATTTAGTTTCAGTTATTGCCCTTGTTTTTTGACAACGCGTTCAATTTTTGGCTTATAAACACTCCAGAAGGCACAATTCATTACCAATGTTGACAAAACTCACTGAAATTGTTTGATATCGCAAGGGATGAGCCCTACTGAAAATTAAAAATATCAAATTATATCTAATTGAATTATTGCCCTTGTCCTTTTAAACGCGTTCGATTTTTGTCTTGTAAACACTCTATATGGCACAATTCTTGACAGATTTTAATGAAACTTGGTGTGAGAGTTTGTTATAACTCAAGGATAACCCAGCAAATCAAAAAATATTTAGTACGAGTTACTGTTCTTGTTCTTGAAAACGCATCCAAATTTAGCTTGTAAACACTCTTGAAAGAACAATTCTTAATGGATTTTGATTAAACTTGGCTTGAGTATTTGTTTTTACCCAAGGATGAACCCTATTGTAAATCAATCAAAATATATTTAGTGTCAGTTATTGCCCTTGTTCTTGAAAGCTCGTTCAATTTTGGCTTGTAAACACTCTTGAAAGAACAATTCTTAATGGATTTTGATGAAACTTGGCTTTAGTATTTGTTTTCTCACAAGGATAAACCCTATTGAAAATCAGATCCAAATCAAAATATATTTAGTGTTTTGTTATTGCCCTTGAATTTGGAAAAACTTTCAACTTTTGGCTTGTAAACACTCTAAACATTCATTTTTGACAAAATTTGCTGAAATTGTTTAATGTCACCCAAGGATGAGTCCCATTAATAATTAAAGATATCAAAATATTAGTAAGTGTGAACCCTATTGCAAATCGTGAAAATACCAAAAGATAGCTTGCCAGGCAAGGTAACATACGCCCACTGGCAGCATTGAATTTGAAAAATAAATAGAGCAATGACTCAAAAACATTCACTAAATGGATATTGAAGTCAAGGGCAAAAACTCAAAAACACCAAGTTTCATCAAAATCCATTGAAAATTGTAGCTTCTATTGAACCACAAAAATTTTTTGACACAATCTTACTAAGTCAAGGGCAATAACTAAAAAACTGTTCATCGAAAAATCATCAAATTCGAACTTGACTGTGTCTTATCAATTCTAATGCTCACACCAAGTTTCATTTAAATCCATTGAAAATTGTAGCTTCTATTTTGTCTACAACAAATATAGAGGCAGGGGCAATAACTCCAAAACTGTTTATCGCAAAATCGTCCAAATCGAACTTTACCGCCCTCTTATCAATTCCAATGCTCATACCAAGTTTCATTAAAATCCATAGATAATTGTAGCTTCTATAGTGTCTACAGAAAATGAATTTTTACGCAATTTTACTTAGTCAAGGGCAATTACTCATAAACTAATTACTCATAAACTATTCATCAAAAATCGTCAAATTTAAATTTCTGATAAAAACTGTGGCCTATATCGTAGATATAACCCAAATTTGACGCGTTTTTACTAAGTCAAGGGCAATAACTCAAAATCTGTTCATTCGATAATTTCCATTTTGGAACTTGACCGAGATATCATCAATATATACATGTATACCAAGTTTCATTAAGATCGGATAAAAACTGTAGCCTCTATCATGGATACAACCCTAATTTGACGCATTTTTACTAAGTCAAGGCAATAACTCAAAATCTGTTCATGCAATGATTTCCATTTTTGAACTTGACAGAGATATCATCAATATATACATGTATACCAAGTTTCATTAAGATCAGATAAAAACTGTAGCCTCTATTGTGGATACAACCCAAATTTGACGCGTTTTTACTAAGTCAAGTGCAATAACTCAAAAAACATTCATGCGATAATTTCCATTTTCGAACTTGACCGAGATATCATCAATATATACATGTATACCAAGTTTCATTAAGATCGGATAAAAACTGTAGCCTCTATCGTGGATACAACAAATGTGGACGGACCGACGGACAGGGGCGACGGCAATATACGTCCACATTTCCATGTGGGCGTATAAAAATAGTTAATAAGTTGTTATTAATATTAGGTACAATTCTTAACAGTTTTTAATGAAACTAGACACCCTAGGAAAAAGTATGTGGCGAAAAGTTGAAAATTTCATTCTGCTAATTGTTACTGTACTGAAAAGTCTTTATTCAAAATCAACGCTGTCAGTGGGCATATATTACCTTGCCAGTAAAATATATTGTGTAAATCATAGTTTGTTAAAGGTTCAATCAGGTCAATACAACTGTATGTATTAATATCATCATCTTTATTCAGCTCATTTTGAATATCTTCTTTCTCTACTTTAAAGAGCCATATCTGTGCATATGTTTACGGTCAATAAATTTGATAATTTGAAATAACTTTGAAATAAAAAACCAAAGAAAAAAACCCGATCCAAAAATCTAATGTATTAAGCATTTTATCGCCTCCCGAAAATCTCATTCGCACCTGGCTACGGAAATTGCCGAATGACAGTTTGCACAACTTCCGGTTTTCTTAATAAATTAAGTGTGACGTCACATTATGAACGAACGATGTAAACATGGCGGACCTGAATACGCAAAACAACGACGAAGACTGTGAATCTGAGTTGTCGCTGTCTTGTGGATCTTCCGACTTTGGGGAGGACACAAGTGATGGATCAGCGATAGAGGAGGCTACTGGTGCCATAGCAGGGGCGCAGATTCATCCCTATCAGTTTGAGCCATACAAATCAAATTCGGATGAATCTTCACCCGATGAAGACCAACACGAAGAAAATGACAACAGAATGACAGACAACTCTTGGTAATTATTAATGATCGTAAAGAACTATTATATTAGCCTGCATGTTTGACGGATGGAACAAAATAAGTAGTATCGCATCGCAGTTTACATCTTAAATTTGAATAAGGCATACTTTTTGACATAGTAAGTAAAACCGGTAATGTTACTATAAATAGAATCGCGAAACGAAATTTGTACGGTAGCCTCTCCGGCTTGTACTCTCCCGGCTGTTATTTACTCAAAAGGTAGATTGAAAGTAATAATAAATTGTGATAGTTCTCTGCTAGTATTCTCCTGCTTTAATTTATAAGTATTGAATAGAATGATGACATTGAGAGATCCATTAAAACTTTTTAATTTTAGGTGCAATTGTGGAAATTGTAGGGTAATGCCATCAGCTCTAGAATGTCTGTGCTGCTGTGAAATTGAACAAGTTGTCCATGTCAGAAATGAACATCC
>JAUJPP010000004.1:1110499-1127794 GCA_030562195.1 Nipponacmea schrenckii | reverse complement strand
GATTCTTACTCCTTCGCGTCTCATATACTGCTCTCTTTCATCGTCCGGTCTTTCTCCTTCAATTCCATTTTAAGACAACTAATTTCGTCTTCCATTTTTTTCAGTTTATTTTTAAGTTCGGGGATGATAAGGTCGGATAGTTTGTTAGCTAGTTTGAAAATGATTCTGTCATCTTGAAAAGCTGCCACCACTCTTTCAAGTAAAGCATCACTTTCGCCTTCCTCAGTTTCATTTTCGTCTATTTTATTCTTTTTATTTTCCAGATATTCGGAAGAGCTAGAACCAAGTCTTTTACGAAGTGAATCGAAAGATATTCCGGATGCCATACTCAACTGTTTTTAGTTTAAATAAAGATTAAGAGTCACCTGATATTTTTAGTCCTTTCAACAACGGACCACTATCGATGTGAAATGTAAACAAACTTTTTTATAGCGTCCCTGGTTACACAAAAAATATACAACATAATTCACATAAAACATCCATTTATAGCTTCAAAATCCATTAGTAAGCCTTATTTAATCCTGATTTATAATCCTACATCTGTATCTGAGAAAATTTCATCAATGTCTAATTTTTCAATGTTGATATCATTTGTTGTTGCAAAATGGCATAAGGCAGAATTTGTAATAGTGTATTTAACAAATGATTTTTTTAATTTAATTTTTGTTGTCGTAGATTTTGTTGGGTTGGTATTTTTTCTGCCTCATTTGACACGCAGAACATTTAATCAATTTTGAAGTAGTGGGAACAATTTCTTTTGCACATGAGCAACATTTTGAAATTATAGCAACCGTGACCGATGATATTTCATCTGTTATTGTTTGTGTTTGTGTAACATCTGGTTCCAATTTGGAGATGTTATGAATTTCAGGAATGATTTTGTTTGTTGAAGTAGATATATGTGAGGCTCTTTATTCCATTAAAATCCTTAACCATGACGTTATTTAAGGAATACGAGTTAAGTACAAAAGTTTGTTCTGCATTCCACATACATACTTCTATTGACCCGGTTTCATCTGCTATATGGAATTTGTGTAGAGTTAGAGTTTTTCCTTCTTTTGATATTTTTGTCTCTGGTGGTATTATTTTTGTTACTTTTCCTCTAACAGACACCTGTAAATGTAAAATATTAAAATCTATAATTGGTCACTGTAAAAATTAGTGTCTTTTTGAGCGAATTAAACTAGCAGTAGGCAATATACAGTTGATTAAAGCATTGCATATGCTGGTCAGAGGTTTTCACATTTTAATAAGCATTTAAACAGGATTATTTGGACACAATTTGCTGTTGTAATGAGACAGTTTGTAAAATAAGCAAGCTACGTTTTAATAGTATGGACACATTTTTTATTAAACGTTAGTATTGTAATTTAACAATTAGTTTTAGTGGAATTGCAGGAACCCAGGTTTAAGCTTGAAAATTGGAATGATGGAAATTGATAACAGTGTACTTAATCCATGAAAAAATGTAGAAAGTAGTTTTTTTTTAAATTTTATTATAGATCTGGTGCTAATAAGTTTAATTAAATTAGCTCAAAACATGTTTATTATTGATAGACGATTCTTTTGCTCATATACAAGATAGCTTGCCAGACAAAGTAATATATTGGCAGCATTGATTTTGAATGAAAAGTTTTTAGTAAGGTAACAATTAACGGAATGAAATATTCAACCTTTTCTATATATTTTTTTCTAGGGTGTCTAGTTCCATTAAAATTTGTCAAAAATTGTACTTAATAACAACTCATTAAAAAAAATTGTTTTTTTTATGATTTTCAATAGGGTTCATCCTTAATAATATTCTAAATTTCGTAATAGGGCTTATCTTCGGGTAATGATTAATTCCATATAACCTTTAGATCAAGTTTTCTTTGTTCAATTATAAACAATTTTGATAAATATTTGTCAATAACACTCCAAATTTGAATTATTTTTTTTTATTTGCATACGGAAATATATTTAAATAAAAAAGTATACTCACGAACGCACACACATCTAACGGTTTAACAAAAACATCTATTGTATACTGTTTTAATTTCATTTCATTTCCAATTTCATCACTTATTTCAACTCTTTTAGCAAAAGGTAATGGTTCTGATACAGATAGAGATGTCAAATAGTTCATAAATAATTTCTTCCTGCGATATTCCATCGGACATCTACAAAAAATTTCAATACCAAATTTGTAAATAATTACCTTACCAACAAAGTAAACATAAACCCACTTGCATAGGACGTGTTTCTAGTGCTCCGGTGTGCAGTGATCGTCACGGTGAATAACTACTTGTTTGATTTGAAAAAGGAAAATGATAAAAACCATCGACTTTCATTTGCGGAAATAGCTGTAAATACATCTACCGATGATCCATTAATGCTAAGTATGACAGAACTTATATCAAGAGTAAATGAAAGGCTAGAGTTTATTGAAAAGGAAGTTACCAAAATAGAGGAGATAAAAACTCTCGCATTCGCATCAGACTTAAACAGGCCCAGGCTTTATTTGTTTCGGACAATCATTCGACAGCCTCTAACACCTGAAAAATTTTTGGTTAGCTAATCAGAAATAGTCTACAGAGCTTACCTTTGAAATTTGAGCCCTCAAATCCATGTGTATCCATAATTATCCGTGTTTGAAAAATCATAATGTCGTAAGAAATTACGAACGTCCCGCCATATTAGAAAACGGTTCGTCTTGACAATTAAAATATAAATAAATATAGACAAAGTTATAGATTCCTTGACGGCTATTCAACTGATAATGAAGGAAGCAAAATCCAAGGGTCAGAAAGCCAAAATGGTGAGAGACAAACTTTACATACTGATGTAACGACAGACGTTTTTCTCATCATTGTAGATATTTGTGTAGCGATGTGGGTTTCCTGAAATCATAAGCGTATCCATTAGAGAAAAAACAACAATAATTATATATTAAAAGTGAAGTGATGAATTAGTTTTAATGGTATACAAAAATCAAAGATGGTCGGAAATAGAGCCGAGTTAATAAAGGTCAGACAAATAATATGGAAAGATTTTGAAAAAATTTTGATAGATCAAATCTACACAGTTGGAAATAAAATAGTTTACGAATTCCTACGTAGATCATGGTAGTAAGTTATAGGTAAATCTTTACTGAATTTATCATTTATTATTTTCATCACCCCATTCGATACTTCTACCTCTTCACAGTTTACACTCGATTGCCTGAGAATTACTGTTTGTAGATTGGGGAATGCACTGTTAGCTATTGCAAGCGGAGTATTTTCTTCCATTTACATCCAAAAGAATCATATTTAAATACATCCCTTTGTTTAACTTTGTTGTAAATCCTTGGCATATCATGCAAGCATCATCCATTATCACGCACCCCTGTGGAATGTAGCCACATTTCATAGAAGTAAACTGAAAAATAATAATACAGAATTCATACTTCTCACTCTGTCAATACTAATCAAGCGAATGACCCATGATTATAATAGTTTAATTAATGTTATAGATTTAAAGACAACTTGAGTTAAGTACTTGAGTTAAATTTCATGGTGCGTGAACATTGTTTATTTATTACCTTAGGATTATAATTGGAACAATCTTTCGAGAAAAATGTTAAGATTTAATCAATAAAACAATTAGTAAACCCGCTAATTGTTAAACACCTTAATCTACATTTTACCTTCTATCGTGTTCTTGAAAATGATTTTTAATCTCGCTTGGTACAGATGAAATAAAGATACTGGACATAGAACACCGAACAACTACATCCGAACTAGATCGTAGTTATCTTGAATGCGTGGTTCGGTTGAAAAACGGTAACATGTCAAAACGGTAACATGTCAAAACGGTAACAAATTTTATTAGTTTCGTGCCATTAAATAGATCATCAAAGTCAGATACTGTCCTTACAAGAAATACCTTGTTATCACGCATCTTGATGAATATAATACCGTCACTGGTCCAGGTAGATTCTATCTTCTTTTCTTTCTGAAGTTTTCTCGCCATGTACGACAGGTTTGAACGAACTTTTGTAAGGTCTTCGTTGATATATACCCTGCGTCCTTGGAACAACTTTGGGATTGTTAATTCGGCAATATCTTCGCTTTGTGCCATTTTACGACCAATCATTGGCATCCCAGAGTTCTTTAACACTTTTAGGCGATTTGCATTTTTGATGAAGGCCCTTTTAGTATAATACCCCTTAAATTTGCATATTATCTGTCTTGGACTCGAACCTGTTTCTGTAGGAGGTTTGCCAACTCTGTGGCTTCTATTAATGTCATCTATGGAAATTTTAACACCTATTAGGTTTCCTACCTGGATGACTATATTGTCAGTGTTCTCATCATTTGTTTCAGGAATTCCAGAGATTCTTACTCCTTCGCGTCTCATATACTGCTCTCTTTCATCGTCCGGTCTTTCTCCTTCAATTCCATTTTAAGACAACTAATTTCGTCTTCCATTTTTTTCAG
Source organism: Nipponacmea schrenckii (assembly GCA_030562195.1). Lineage (NCBI taxonomy): Eukaryota > Metazoa > Mollusca > Gastropoda > Lottiidae > Nipponacmea > Nipponacmea schrenckii. The sequence goes on along the minus strand of JAUJPP010000004.1, from coordinate 1,123,334 downwards.
TTTATTTTTAAGTTCGGGGATGATAAGGTCGGATAGTTTGTTAGCTAGTTTGAAAATGATTCTGTCATCTTGAAAAGCTGCCACCACTCTTTCAAGTAAAGCATCACTTTCGCCTTCCTCAGTTTCATTTTCGTCTATTTTATTCTTTTTATTTTCCAGATATTCGGAAGAGCTAGAACCAAGTCTTTTACGAAGTGAATCGAAAGATATTCCGGATGCCATACTCAACTGTTTTTAGTTTAAATAAAGATTAAGAGTCACCTGATATTTTTAGTCCTTTCAACAACGGACCACTATCGATGTGAAATGTAAACAAACTTTTTTATAGCGTCCCTGGTTACACAAAAAATATACAACATAATTCACATAAAACATCCATTTATAGCTTCAAAATCCATTAGTAAGCCTTATTTAATCCTGATTTATAATCCTACATCTGTATCTGAGAAAATTTAATTTACGGCCATAGAGAATAAGATTTATTTCACAGAGCAGACTCGTGTGACTTCTCACTCGACGCCATCTTGAAACCTCATATTTATTGGATTAAAGGAGCATAAAGGAGAAAACACTGAAAATGTTTTGAGAGAATTCATATACAATGAACTTTTCATCGAAAATAATATAGCTTTCGCGAACGGTCACAGATTTGGAAAACCAAGAAATAACCAAGAGAGACCGATCGTTGCCCGCTTCCTTCACTACAATGATCTAGAAATGGTAAAGAGGGTGGCTACACAACTACGAACTACTCCTTATGGAATTAATGAACAGTTCCCATTAGCTATTGAAGCCGAAAGAAGGAAGCTGTATCCAATAATGAAGGAAGCAAAATGGTAAGAGACAAACTTTACATACTGATGTAACGACAGACGTTTTTCTCATCATTGTAGATATTTGTGTAGCGATGTGGGTTTCCTAAAATCATAAGCGTATCCATTAGAGAAAAAACAACAATAATTATATATTAAAAATGATTAGTTTTAATGGTATACAAAAATCAAAGATGGTCGGAAATAGAGCCGAGTTAATAAAGGTCAGACAAATGATATGGAAAGATTTTGAAAAAATTTTGATAGATCAAATCTACACAGTTGGAAATAAAATAGTTTACGAATTCCTACGTAGATCTTGGTAATAAATTATAGGTAAATCTCACCTTTACTGAATTCAAATCATTTATTATTTTCATCACCCCATTCGATACTTCTACCTCTTCACAGTTTACACTCGATTGCCTGAGAATTACTGTTAGTAGATTGGGGAATGCACTGTTAGCTATTGCAAGCGGAGTATTTTCTTCCATTTACATCCAAAAGAATCATATTTACATACACCCCTTTGTTTAACTTTGTTGTAAATCCTTGGCATATCATGCAAGCATCATCCATTATCACGCACCCCTGTGGAATGTAGCCACATTTCATAGAAGTAAACTGAAAAATAATAATACAGAATTCATACTTCTCACTCTGTCAATACTAATCAAGCGAATGACCCATGATTATAATAGTTTAATTAATGTTATAGATTAAAAGACAACTTGAGTTAAGTACTTGAGTTAAATTTCATGGTGCGTGAACATTATTTATTACCTTAGGATTATAATTGGAACAATCTTTCGAGAAAAATGTTAAGATTTAATCAATAAAACAATTAGTAAACCCGCTAATTGTTAAACACCTTAATCTACATTTTACCTTCTATCGTGTTCTTGAAAATGATTTTTAATCTCGCTTGGTACAGATGAAATAAAGATACTGGACATAGAACACCGAACAACTACATCCGAACTAGAGGAATCGTAGTTATCTTGAATGCGTGGTTCGGTTGAAAAACGGTAACATGTCAAAACGGTAACATGTCAAAACGGTAACAAATTTTATTAGTTTCGTGCCATTAAATAGATCATCAAAGTCAGATACTGTCCTTACAAGAAAAACCTTGTTATCACGCATCTTGATGAATATAATACCGTCACTGGTCCAGGTAGATTCTATCTTCTTTTCTTTCTGAAGTTTTCTCGCCATGTACGACAGGTTTGAACGAACTTTTGTAAGGTCTTCGTTGATATATACCCTGCGTCCTTGGAACAACTTTGGGATTGTTAATTCGGCAATATCTTCGCTTTGTGCCATTTTACGACCAATCATTGGCATCCCAGAGTTCTTTAACACTTTTAGGCGATTCGCATTTTTGATGAAGGCCCTTTTAGTATAATACCCCTTAAATTTGCATATTATCTGTCTTGGACTCGAACCTGTTTCAGTAGGAGGTTTGCCAACTCTGTGGCTTCTATTAATGTCATCTATGGAAATTTTAACACCTATTAGGTTTCCTACCTGGATGACTATATTGTCAGTGTTCTCATCATTTGTTTCAGGAATTCCAGAGATTCTTACTCCTTCGCGTCTCATATACTGCTCTCTTTCATCGTCCGGTCTTTCTCCTTCAATTCCATTTTAAGACAACTAATTTCGTCTTCCATTTTTTTCAGTTTATTTTTAAGTTCGGGAATGATGAGGTCGGATAGTTTGTTAGCTAGTTTGAAAATGATTCTGTCATCTTGAAAAGCTGCCACCACTCTTTCAAGTAAAGCATCACTTTCGCCTTCCTCAGTTTCATTTTCGTCTATTTTATTCTTTTTATTTTCCAGATATTCGGAAGAGCTAGAACCAAGTCTTTTACGAAGTGAATCGAAAGATATTCCGGATGCCATACTCAACTGTTTTTAGTTTAAATAAAGATTAAGAGTCACCTGATATTTTTAGTCCTTTCAACAACGGACCACTATCGATGTGAAATGTAAACAAACTTTTTTATAACGTTCCTGGTTACACAAAAAATATACAACATAATTCACATAAAACATCCATTTATAGCTTCAAAATCCATTAGTAAGCCTTATTTAATCCTGATTTATAATCCTACATCTGTATCTGAGAAAATTTAATTTACGGCCATAGAGAATAAGATTTATTTCACAGAGCAGACTCGTGTGACTTCTCACTCGACGCCATCTTGAAACCTCATATTTATTGGATTAAAGGAGCATAAAGGAGAAAACACTGAAAATTTTTTGAGAGAATTCATATACAATGAACTTTTCATCGAAAATAATATAGCTTTCGCGAACGGTCACAGATTTGGAAAACCAAGAAATAACCAAGAGAGACCGATCGTTGCCCGCTTCCTTCACTACAATGATCTAGAAATGGTAAAGAGGGTGGCTACACAACTACGAACTACTCCTTATGGAATTAATGAACAGTTCCCATGAGCTATTGAAGCCGAAAGAAGAAAGCTGTATCCAAGGGTCAGAAAGCCAAAATGGTAAGAGACAAACTTTACATACTGATGTAACGACAGACGTTTTTCTCATCATTGTAGATATTTGTGTAGCGATGTGGGTTTCCTGAAATCATAAGCGTATCCATTAGAGAAAAAACAACAATAATTATATATTAAAAGTGAAGTGATAAATTATTTTTGATGGTATACAAAAATCAAAGATGGTCGGAAATAGAGCCGAGTTAATAAAGGTCAGTCAAATGATATGGAAAGTTTTTGAAAAAATTTTGATAGATCAAATCTACACAGTTGGAAATAAAATAGTTTACAAATTTCCTACGTAGATCTTGGTAGTAAATTATAGGTAAATCTCACCTTTACTGAATTCAAATCATTTATTATTTTCATCACCCCATTCGATACTTCTACCTCTTCACAGTTTACACTCGATTGCCTGAGAATTACTGTTAGTAGATTGGGGAATGCACTGTTAGCTATTGCAAGCGGAGTATTTCTTCCATTTACATCCAAAAGAATCATATTTACATACACCCCTTTGTTTAACTTTGTTGTAAATCCTTGGCATATCATGCGAGCATCATCCATTATCACGCACCCCTAAGGAATGTAGCCACATTTCATAGAAGTAAACTGAAAAATAATAATACAGAATTCATACTTCTCACTCTGTCAATACTAATCAAGCGAATGACCCATGATTATAATAGTTTAATTAATGTTATAGATTTAAAGACAACTTGAGTTAAGTACTTGAGTTAAATTTCATGGTGCGTGAACATTGTTTATTTATTACCTTAGGATTATAATTGGAACAATCTTTCGAGAAAAATGTTAAGATTTAATCAATAAAACAATTAGTAAACCCGCTAATTGTTAAACACCTTAATCTACATTTTACCTTCTATCGTGTTCTTGAAAATGATTTTTAATCTCGCTTGGTACAGATGAAATAAAGATACTGGACATAGAACACCGAACAACTACATCCGAACTAGAGGAATCGTAGTGTTCTTGAATAACTACATCCGAACTAGAGGAATCGTAGTTTTCTTGAATAACTACATCCGAACTAGAGGAATCGTAGTGTTCTTGAATAACTACATCCGAACTCGAGGAATCGTGGTGTTCTTGAATAACTACATCCGAACTAGAGGAATCGTAGTGTTCTTGAATAACTACATCCGAACTAGAGGAATCGTAGTGTTCTTGAATAACTACATCCGAACTCGAGGAATCGTAGTGTTCTTGAATAACTACATCCGAACTCGAGGAATCGTAGTTATCTTGAATAACTACATCCGAACTCGAGGAATCGTAGTTATCTGGAATAACTACATCCGAACTAGAGGAATCGTAGTGTTCTTGAATAACTACATCCGAACTAGAGGAATCGTAGTTATCTTGAATAACTACATCCGAACTCGAGGAATCGTAGTGTTCTTGAATAACTACATCCGAACTCGAGGAATCGTAGTGTTCTTGAATAACTACATCCGAACTCGAGGAATCGTAGTTATCTGGAATAACTACATCCGAACTAGAGGAATCGTAGTTATCTTGAATGCGTGGTTCGGTTGAATACCAGTAAAAACGGTAACATGTCAAAACGGTAACAAATTTTATTAGTAAATAATAAGATAAATTATTTTGTATAATTCTTTAATATTTGATATTTTATTGTCGTAAAAATAACATAACAATAATTATATACACAATAAGACATCGCCCGCCTGTAGTTGAGTTGTTAAACTCTCGCCCAACTAAATATTGGAGAGTCATTTAGCGGGCAACAAGTCTGCCAACATCCTTCAATACCTGTCGATTAGTCCTGTCGCCGGCTTCATATTCAGCCCATATTCTAAATATTTCAGACTGTACAGTTCTTGTGCCCTTCCGCTGCCGGCGACAAACTTTTTTTCCGGAAATCAACTTTATATTGATGTTTAGGAAACGGGCCTCTTCTTGCAATAATTTAATTAATTAATTTTTTTTTCGTTATAGTTTTTTTTTTTTCGGGAACTCCTTTAGAAAAGATTGAAAGTGCTATAGTGTTTCTGTTTTTACCAAACATTTTTAAAATCACATTTTTGCTGAACCGGAAGTGAGTTATTGCATAGTGTGCAAGAATTTTGCATCAATGGATTATGGATCGATTTACCTAGAGTTTTCTGTAGAATGTTTATTGTAAGAAGAGATATCGGATAGTGCTAATTAGTTGAAAAATAATTACAATTTTTGTCCCAAAATCTAAATCAAAATGTTTCTTAAATTTTCAAAATTTTTAACCTAGTCGCTAATTTTTTCAGCACTCCCGGTTTGGGCTCTTCCTTAACAACAGTTTGTTTTCGAAATGTTATCTTCTTCACATTGTTTATATTTCGTAAAGCCACATTTCCGTTTTATAGCATTTCCCTACTTCCATAGTATCTATTAAATGACCATAAATTGATACATTTATTTTATAATTGCCATTAATCAAAACAGCAGTTTTACAATTCTTTTTGTAGCCATTAAGACATCTACTGCCTTAGCCAAGTTTATGACCTTCCCACAAATAGAGTACTGAAACAATACAAAAATCACATACATGTAATTTAAAAATTGATGAAAAAATCATCATTTGATACAATTCACTAAAAACAATTCATCAATTTTTTAATTTTACGCAAATCAAAATAATAAAATTAACAGTCAGTCCAACTCATTGTTTAATCTCTGTCCCAGAGGCTATTAAAACATAAATAGCTTCCCAGACAAGGTAATATACACCCACTATCAGCTTTGTTTAATAAAGAACATTTGGCAGAAACAACAACCATCACACCCATTGATATTCAACCTGTAATCCCAGAGGCTATTAAAACATAAATAGCTTCCCAGGCAAGGTAATATACACCCACTATCAGCTTTGTTTAATAAAGAACATTTGGCAGAAACAACAACCATCACACCCATTGATATTCAACCTGTAATCCCAGAGGCTATTAAAACATAAATAGCTTCCCAGACAAGGTAATATACACCCACTATCAGCTTTGATTAATAAAGAACATTTGACAGAAACAACAACCATCACAACCATGAATATTCAACCTGTAATCCCAGAGACTATTAAAACATAAATAGCTTCCCAGGTAAGGTATTCAAATTCAAATTCTTTATTTCCTTGGACATTTCTGCCCATCAGATACAAAATACAAAAAACACAAACAAATTTACAAAAACAACATATTTACATATAAACCTGTAATCATTCATTTCTTTTAGAACTTGTAAATAAATCCAAAATTTGATTTCTATTTCTTGATTTTGTCAAATCTCAACTTTCATCACAATCCTTTAAAATAAATAACAATAACTAATATCACATAATTTCTCATTAATGATTAATTCCATATAACCTTTAGATCAAGTTTTCTTTGTTCAATTATAAACAATTTTGATAAATATTTGTCAATAACACTCCAAATTTGAATTATTTTTTTTTTTATTTGCATACGGTAAATATATTTAAATAAAAAAGTATACTCACGAACGCACACACATCTAACGGTTTAACCAAAAACATCAGTTTTAATTCCAATTTCATCACTTATTTCAACTCTTTTAGCAAAAGATAATGGTTCTGATACAGATAGAGATGTCAAATAGTTCATAAATAATTTCTTCCTGCGATATTCCATAGGACATCTACAAAAAATTTCAATACCAAATTTGAATAAATACATTAACAACACAGTAAACATACACCCACTTGCAGCTTTGTACATCGCACCCAAAAATGTGTTGCGGACCTGACACGATAGATCATATTAGAATGCAATTTAATTATTCCATGTAGAATTTTTCATTTAGTTCTTAAATGGAATATGAACAGTATAATCATAAGAGGAATAATGGAAATAAATGAAAGAAGTATTGATAAATTTGTGTATTTACATACCTTACATTTTTTACTATAATCGGACTATCTTCCCTTTCAGCTTTTTGCAAATACTTAGTTTTTTTGAAGAAAACCACATCATTCTTTTGAAGTTTGAATACAGCATGTAATGTAGGAGTTATTTTTTTCACTTAATTTAATAGATGATACTAACACTAAGAATAAAACACTTCACATCAACCATATCTGTGTCATCTGTTTTTATTCTCTTCTTTTCATTGCCTGATCGAGCCATAATGTGTTCTATAATAGACAAATGTGCAAATGAATAATGGAATTGTAATTAATGATATTTGTAAATATACGAAAAATATTCTTTATACATCAATGCATCTGTTTGACGAAATGCATTTCTTGTAAACAAATAATTGATAATGCCAACATTAATGTTGAAAGAAATAAATTCTACTAGTATCTACACCTATCCAATGAGCTATGAGTTTTATTATACCCTCAAAATCAACCAATCACATTTTAATTCATGTTGGGTGGAGATTGTGAGAGGGCATTATGAATAAAACCACATTTGTCAACCAAGTAATTTAAGTTCTTATTGTCTAGTTAATGACTCGGGAGTACAGTTTGGAAGGAAAAAAATGTTCAGAACTGGTCTTAATAATATATTTAAAAGAATAACCGAGTACAAAATTTGGTACATTTTAAAAACAGATAACTTATTTTATCAGAAATGGTTGGAGACTTACAAATAATTTCTGTTTACTGTCGTGGTGTAGCACTAAAAGAGAAACGATTTGATGTTTTGAATTACTTAAAGGACAAAAAATATGATATATATTTTCTACAGGACGTACATTGGACTGAAGAAAATGTTAACGATAAAAGCAGATAGGGGTTGGGAGGCCGTTATTTCGCCCTTGCAGGGGTACAGCAATTTTATTCCAAAATTCATTCGATTTAAAATTGATTAAGGCAATATGTGACCCTAACGGAAATTATACTGTTGTAATCTGTACTATAAATGACATTAAACATGCACTTACTAACATATATGGACCCAACAAAGACACCTGAATTTTTTGAAAATATTGAAGAATTTATACAGGACTACTCTGACTCAATAATCATTGGTGGCGACTGGAATTTATGTCTCAATCCTGAGATTGATACTTTTAACTACATTTATTGTAGAATAAATAATTTAAAGACCAGAAATAAGGTTTTAGAAATAATTGACAAATTTGACTTAATTGATCCTTTCAGAGTCATCAATGAAAATAAAAGGTCCTACACTTTGAGACAGAGTAGACCTCTAAAGCAAGGCAGACTTAACTTTTGTTTGGTTTCAAACAATGTTTTTACAGCCACAAAAGTATCTGATATACTATATGGATACAAAACCGACCACTCAATGGTTAAATTGACCTATATAATTGAAACACAAAAAAGTGGTCCAAATTATTGTAAATTTAATAATTCTCTCCTAACTGACACTGAATTTGTAGACTTAATAAAAGAACATATATATCAAATGAAACGTCAATATGTACTATTACCCTATTCAAACCATTATTTGAAAACGAATTGTGTTTTTGATATGACTATAAGTTACCAGCTTTTTATTGAAACACTACTGATATATATTTTAGAAAATGATTCAGGTGAAAAACTAGTAAATCATGAACAGATTAGAAATGAGCAAAGGCGATTTTATCAAAATTTGTATGAGAAAGATGAAAATGTACACCCTAAAAATATTTTTGAATCTGATATCTGGTTAGAATTAAAGCATAAAGAAACTAACCGGAACTGAAAAACATAACCTCGAGGGAAAAATATCCATCGACGAATTTAAATTCTGTTTACATAAAATGAAATCAAATGAGAGTCCTGGACTAGATGGATATACTGCTGAATTTTGTAAAATATTTTTTGCAGATTTTGGCCTTATTTTATTGAAATCTATAAATGACTGTTTAGAAACGGGACATCTAAGCTAGAATCTTAGACAAGGAATAATTACATGCATACCAAAACCAGACAAAAATCGTTTTCTATTAAAAATTTGGAGACCAATTTCCCTTCTAAATATACCATATAAAATTGCAAGTTCTTGTATTGTGGAACGAATAATATCGGTATTACCAAAACTCATTTCCTCAGATCAAACTGGAGTTCAGATGATGAGATGTAATTAGCCTATTTATTTAATTTTGACTCAAAACTCAACTGAATTGAGTGTTAGGCTGGCCATGAATTATAGCTAATAGCAGTAATTTTCTGGCCAAAGAAATGACACAGTATGACATCAACAGATGAAAAATAGGGTTCATATACCTGAGACTGAGAAACACGTAGACAAAGCAAGAGTCCAAAAAATACAAATAAATCTATTGTCATCTACACTTGATAACCTTAAAGTTAGCTTTTTCCATTTGAACTTCTTTTTTATTTCCTTTTATTTTTACTTCCCAGATATGGAAAACGATAGCCAATTCCAAGAAAATGACCATAGATGTAAGCATTGTCAGGGTCTTTTGATGAAAATCAGACTGTGTCTTTTGAAAAACCAGTGAAAATACTTCAAAAATGGCTGAAAAAGTGGAACTTTTAGGGTCACTCTTCAAAACCTACTATCTAGGAGATGGGAAGTGTTCAATATCAGGCATTTTGAGTGTCAGAGATGGCATTTTGACTTGCTTTGGGCCCACCTAAGTTTTGAATAAAAAGACAACATGATTCATTTCAAATAATATTCATTTATTCATTCATTCATTCATTCATTTCCTCTTCATCATCTTCATCATCATCTTCATCATCTTCTTCTTTGATCACATATAATTTTCTATTTTTTTTTATTTTTCTATTTAATTTGTCTCTCATTGCATTGTATCTCGTATAAACTTTGACAGCCAGCCCCATCATCCACCTTCTTCTGTCGAAATTAGTTAGGGTCGTTCTTAATTCTAAAACTTCTCTCATTCGATCCATGTTTCTGAAATGAAAAATAAATAAATAAATCAATTAATAAATAAATAAATACATAATTTGATAAAACAGTTTGTAAAATTGTTTGAGAGAGAAATATTGACTGCTTACAGTTTGGGTTCTAGGGAAGAAGTAAAGAATTGAAGAATTAAACTTTGGTTAAACTATTATGGACATCTTAATTGTGACATTTATGCATGTGGTGCATGTGATGCCAAATTTCGGAGCTCTGCGAATTTGAATTCCCTGAAACGATTCCATCTAGGTGTTTTTGATGAAAATTCCAGAAAATTCGATTTCATCGGCCCCTAGAAACGAGGCCCTAGGGAAGGGAATTGATTTCCCAGGGACGAATTTTTGGCCCTGAATGTAGTTTGATAATGGCTAGCTGTAGACCAAAATTCAAAACTCTGAGACAATTCCTTCTAGGTGTTTGTTCTTGAATTTGAATGTAGGTCAACCTGGAATTTCGACTCCCAAGGGCAGGGAAATGATTTGCCAGGAATGAATTTTTGGCCCCAAGTGTAACTTTCCATTGTCTAACTACCTGCAAAATTTCAAAGCTCTGCAACAATTGCATCTTGGTGTTTGTTCTTGGCTTCACCATCAAACACTTAAGTATTTGAACCGACATGCGGAAGAATATCTCTTGAATTTTGAAGATAATGCCAATAAACTCTGTTATTGCATTCCATGTCGTATGGAATTAGTGACTAAATTGAACGGTGAAGATATTCCTGCTATCATTGAACCAACCCATTTTTTTCAAGAGGATAAAATTACCTACCTTCTGAAAAAATATTCCTTAATTGTGCCTTTCTCTGAAGTCCTTAATGGTGATTTTTTTTTAAATAGATGTCAGCAAATTGCTTTGAAATTATGCAGTAATCTTAGAGAACTGTATGAAAATAAAAGATTGAGTGGGGACTGTACGTCAACCTGGAAAAGCTTTCAACTGGAACTCGCTCTGGAAAATCTTTTTTATGGAAAAACTTTAGTTTATTCCAATGAGATTTACAGCACCAACTTGGGACCCGGACAAACTAATGAGAGAAGCTTGAGTTTAAGAAGAGGGTTTTTGGGATTAGAATTGCCAAACGCAGCGTCATCACCAGGTGAATCACCGCCATTATCTCTATGGACCAAGAATCCTAAGCAAAAAGACAGAATTCATAGAATGTTTGGTTTCTCCGATAATTTGGGTGCAAGTGACATAGATGTAGGTTGTGTATTAGTGAGGATTATCATTTTGGACCTGTTTGACACATGCACGTTACCGTTATTTGCACTGCAACAGAAAATGCCCCCACCCGGTAGCGATGTTAAAGGGAGCATTACTATTGAGCAGCTGGCTGAAGAGCTTAGCAGGAAAACAAGATTCAAATACCCATATACGTTTGGTAAAGCCCTTGAAATATTAGAACAATGGGAGCGAAGCAGCTCAGCACAGAAGATAATTATAGCTGGATTAACAGAGATGAATCTTAAGCATTTTCCTGCTTTTAAAATAATCGATGAAAGCCGAAATTATAAAATCAGTTGGAATAAAAAAGGCTATTGGCAAGTGCTTCAACAAGGTGAAGCGTTATCTGATGCTGCAACGGCAGGTGAAATACAGGCTGCTGTTTTAGTAGAACTTGTCAATAAAGGATTTACCTATGCATCATCTGTAAATAAATACAAGGATACTATGCCCTGGATTCTTCCAATTGTCAAACGATTAAGAGAACAGAAACTTACAAGAATTCAGCTCATAACTGAATGTACTTTTTTAAGCGCTGTTGCATTATTACAGCAGAACGTTTATATTGATTATAATGCTTTAAGTAATCTGGAACGGACACTGCCAATTACACAAAATAAGTTACGTGTGCTCAGAATTCAGGGACATAGATTAGTTTCACCAAAACTAAACTGTGTGAAAGTTTTTGTTCTTCATGAAAATATCCCTTATAAAATCCGGAACAATCTAAAAGTTCTGGCAACAAATTCCGCAAGAATGTGAATAATGATCCAGAGACAACATGTCAAGAACCGGAAGATGAATTGTTGGATGTGGGACAGACAGATGTCATTGAACGAAATGAAGTTACACCATTAGACGTACGGACAATACCGTCAGCAACGACCAGAATTTGGTCACCTCAAGAATTGGCTATTGTCCACGGACTGATTGAACAAAATTATACGCAAACTCGTAAATGTTACCAAGATTATGTAAAGCTATGTTGGGAAAATAGAATACCATCAAGGACATTTCATGCTTTCCGACAAAAACTTAAAACTTTAGTTGACAAATGAAAATATTGATATGTTACTTAACATTTGTGATGTATATGATAAGAATAGAAAAGACAAAGAAAAAGAAAACGATTATTACTTTATTATTAGTTAAAGTAAGCCATGATTAAACATTCACAAAATAATAAAAAAAAAGAAAAAAAAATCAATCAATCTAAGAATCACAATGAGTTATCCTTATTATTAATCATAATTATTTTTTAAAAAATCAGTAATCAATGATTAAACATTCACAAAAAAAAAAAGATAAAAATTTAGGTGATACGTCTCCTTTAATCATTATTATTAAAAAAATCAGTAATCAATGATTTAACATTCACAAATTTAAAAAAG
>JAUJPP010000004.1:1091017-1109999 GCA_030562195.1 Nipponacmea schrenckii | reverse complement strand
ATGTTTCACTTTCATTTTTACAAAAGGAACACAAATCGTCTGTCTTAATGCCCATTTTAAATAAGTGTTCATTTATATTTAAAATTCTATGAAGTAATTTGTATTGAAATATATAGATTTTATTATCAGATGTGACATTTCTCGGCAAGATATAAATCTTTCCAATTAATTTTTAGATCAAACTTGTTTCCCCAGAATACCTGGTTTTTATAGAGAATAGTATTGGAATTAAATAATATATATGTGTTTGCTTCACTCAGTTTTATACAGAAAATGAAACATAAAAGGTTCGGGAATAACAGAATTTACATCACCATGGTAATTGAATGTGTTAATAAATCCATATTTTAATCTCTCATAATCTAAAAAACTTCCTCGTTTTAAGTTATATTTCTTCTTAATTTCATTAAAAGTTAAACATTGTCCATTTTGGTGAATAATGTCATAGTGAAATCTTAAACCTTTGACAAACCAACAATATTTTCGTAACTGGGATAACACTTTCTTGGTATAACACAGATTCTCGTGCTGAAAATTGGCTGAGACCCGAACGGGTTCCGAACCAGCGATCTCAGAGTCTGGCACCTAATAGCCAGCAATACAATCATGTCAACCGTCTAGACCACTCGGCCAACGGACCATCCACAAAAATGAAAGGCCGCGAACCGGTAGACTTTACTGCGAACATGCATTACCCTTCTGATAATCGATCGGTATTGTTAAGCCATATCGTCCTATACGCAATCTACGCTCTCGACAATCTAACCTTCTCGAGATAGACGAGCCCATCTCAAAAACTGGTAAATGTGCTTTCACATATGCCGCATCGTATCTATGGAATAATTTACCCGCTAAACTCAGAAATGTTGCCACCTTGCCATCTTTTAAAAAACAACTAAAAACTGAATTATTTATACAGTATTATTCTTAATGTATGTTATTGCTTGTATTGTTGTCTTCGGTTGATAGGGGGTCTTGAAGTATCTTAGTTTGTTTATTTGTTTTTATGTTGTTTTTATTTTTTTGCCATATTGTATAACAGCGCCATAGAGCAGCAATTGCTGGATAATAGGCGCTATACAAATAAATTATTATTAATTATTATTATTATTAACGACACAGCTCCCAAGGCTGATTACATGAGTTGATTTAATGTCATTTAGAAAGTGTTGTTGCAACAATATTTTCGTTATTTGTCAAACCACTCTTAAATATAAAAATTACTAGTGTCATTAAAACATAAAGGATAGGAAAAGTCTGACAATTCTGTTTTTTCTAAGTTTGTATACAGATACTTGTAAGACATCTTTCCAGAAGTTATTTTTAACATTAAGGCTACTTAAGTAATATTTACCCGTAGAAAATAAAAGAGTATAAAACTGTGGAAATTCTTTAGTAAAGTAAATATATTTGTCACTATTATCCTAAAGTCTTTTAATCCAGGTACATTTTAATCCAGGTACATTTTAATCCAGGTACATTTTAATCCAGGTACATTTTAATGCCAAATTATAATGGAATATATCAGGTACTCGTAACCCCCCACTTTCATAGTTTTGTTTAAGAATACTTCGTTTAGTTTTATCAGGTTTTTTTTTCCATATAAATTTAAAAATTAACGTATCAATTTGTTGAAATATATCATGTGATGGGTTTAGAAGAGCTAATAGCAAATGTATAAAAAGGGGTAAAACTAATGATTTGATAAGACAAATTCTGCCTAAAGGACGCCATAACCAGTTATGTATTATATTCCTTGCCTTATATATTTTATTTTTACAATCCTTCTCAATCATACTATCTAAATCTGTATTGAATAAATTACCTAGAATTGTAAAATCTCCGTTTTCCCATTTTATGTCGCGATCTTCGCAAATTTTTATGTTGGAATTTCGCTTTGATCCTATCCATACTGCTTTTGTTTTTTCGATATATGCTTTGAGACCTGAGGCAGAATAGAAACGTTGCAATATATCTAGGGCTTGTCTTAAGGAAGTTTCTGATCCGTCTAATATTAATGAGGTATAATAGATGTACCAAAATTGAAAACTTCAAGAGTTTTATACATAAATTGCCAGTTTAGTATGTCAAAACATTTTTCAAAATCAATGATAAGAAGCATGCCCGGTAAATTATATTTCTGGGTTGCTAATAAAATGTCATAAATCAAGCGAGTATTTTCACCAATGTATCTACGTGGAATAACTCCAGTTTAGATCTGAGGAAATGAGTTTTGGTAATACCGATTTTATTCGTTCCACAATACAAGAACTTGCAATTTTATATGGTATATTTAGAAGGGAAAATGGTCTCCAATTTTTTAATAGAAAACGATTTTTGTCTGGTTTTGGTATGCATGTAATTATTCCTTGTCTAAGATTCTGGCTTAGATGTCCCGTTTCTAAACAGTCATTTATAGATTTCAGTAAAATAAGGCCAAGTGTGCAAAAAATATTTTAAAAAATTCAGCAGTATATCCATCTAGTCCAGGACTCTTATTTGATTTCATTTTATGTAAACAGAATTTATATTCGTCGATGGATTTATTTTTCAGTTTCGGTTAGTTTTTTATGTTTTAATTCTAACCAGATATCAGATTCAAAAATATTTTTAGGGTGTACATTTTCATCTTTCTCATACAAATTTTGATAAAATCGCCTTTGCTCATTTCTAATCTATTCATGATTTACTAGTTTTACACCTGAATCATTTTCTAAAATATTCATCAATTTGTTCGTATAATTTTGTTTTTCTAAACTCATAAAGAAATTAGTAGGTTTTTCTCCAAATTCGTTCCATTGTGTTTTTGATCTTATAATGTTACCTTGTAATTTTTCATTACGTAAGTTTTCTAAATCTTGTTTTAAATTCTGAAGTTTTTCAGCAAAGGCATCTGTATAATTATCTTCCAAATCATTTATTTCTTTTTCAAGGTTATATTCTTTTTTAACATTGTGTGATTTTTTGAAAGAAGAAAATGATATTATAATTCCTCTAATATATATCAGTAGTGTTTCAATAAAAAGCTGGTAACTTATAGTCATATCAAAAACACAATTCGTTTTCAAATAATGGTTTGAATAGGGTAATAGTACATATTGACGTTTCATTTGATATCTACGTAATCGTTGTTTTTGAGACGATTTATAAGTTCTACGTTTCTACGAGTGACGTCATCAAATAATAGTATACCGTTTTTCTTTAAAATTTTGTCGTTTTCGCATGATTTCGGTTTTTTTCTCTGATTTGAGTAATTTTAGGATTATAGGTATTGGCGCATTCGATTTTGTGGCGGGGATTCTGTGTACAGCGACAATATCGTTGTCATCTATCTTAATATTAGCACACTCTACTGATGCACGTTTAAGTTCTTCGCGTAGATTTTCGTTAGGAAATTCTTTGATGCCCAATACTTTGATATTGAATTTTCGTGAATATTGCTCATTTCTATTGCCAATCTGGATTGCTTCTCTGACGCTTTCTTCTGCTTTTTCACATTTGCTTGATAGTTGACAAATTTTAGACTGTAGGTCATTTCGTTCTTGGATCAGCGAATCTATTTTTTCATGTAATGCCTTTTTGGCCGATTCAAAAGTTTCTTTTTTTTCTTGTTTGATTTCCTGTCTAATTTCGCTCTTGAATTTAACAAAAAAGTTTCTAAGAACATCTTCTAATTGAGTAGATGTGACCATATCTCCTAGACGATTTGTAATTTTTTCAAGCGAATAATTTATTTTATCTAGTTCTAACGATTCCTCACCTGAAGTGTTAAGGTTTTCTGTCCTGTCCCTTGTTTGGGTCCGTAGTAAGGTAGATTGGACTTTTTTCGCCGACATTTCTATGTAGAAAATTGTAACTGACCTGTATTTGTGTATAACACACCTGTAATGATTTACATGTACATGAAAACTAATCAGCGTCCTTCGTAACAGGTACTCACATTACACAATATCAAATCTCTCACTAAATTTCCAAATGTTATTGTTTAAATATATACTTTAATACAACGAATGTCCCACAATATTGTTTGGTATATGTATTAAATTAGAATTCCATTTTGAAGAGAAGTTATATTCCTTTTTTAGACAGAGCTCTTTCGCCCGTGACTCACTCGTCAGCCATCTTGGTTCAAAATATTTTGATCGATCTGATTTATATACCTGTAATATGCGTTCATTTTCGAATTCGATTATTGACGTTTATTCTTGCTTAATACTAATCTTCCTACGTGGACCTGGTTTACCTTTACTAACACTGTGTTTCTGCACTTTGGTTGACAGGAACGATACTTTCGATGCTGGTCCAGGATATCGAATAGTCTTGCATCGTCTAGTCACCAGCTCAAATAATTTGAAAAAACACTTTTTGTTAGGAACACCTAAATACAAACTGACTTTTTTGTCAGATTTTGTAATTGAATGCACTAAGAACTGTTTAGGCTCATTATCTTTCACATTTAGCATGTTTTTTAAGTGGTCAATCCTCAGCTGGAGCTTGCAGATTTGAAGTTGTTTCTGTATACAACCAGCACATTCACAGCAGTCAGAACAGTCACATTTTATAAACAAATGAATAGTTGTGATCTGAAAGGCTGGGTTTGGACAAGAGTGTGTGTGAATCGTTCGTCTGTTGCTCAAAGGCTTGCAGCTTGCTGTCACTTCCGGTGCCGCTACATCCTGGGACTGCTGGGGGGAGGGGGGGGGGGTGTTGTCTAGTCACACCGGGATTAATGTCATATCAGCAGAGGATAAGGAATCTCTGCTGATGGTCTACCATCCTTGAAGTGAACTGAACAAATGCGTGTGTGTGATTTTTATTTCCAAAAGTTAATGACTCTTTAACCATCTCTGAAGACAGTTGTATGAATTAGAACAGTTGAAAACGCAACAATTCGCCATTTTTGAGCGTAAACTACTGCAACTCAGCTGGCCGGCGAACGGTGAATCACTCGCGCATGCATAACGGGAAACGTGAAAGGATCTATTATATATGAACTAATGGTACCTTGTATTGAACAATATCACTCGTTCACCTTAAAGATTACTCGACATTTTCAAAAAAGAGAAATAGAAGGTAAATTATTCTGATAGGTATTAAAATATATAATTGTTTGTCGTTTTACTGTACGAATAAAATATCATTTTAAAGGGAGATAACTATAGTTAATTGAGAGTGCACTCGTATAGACTCAGACCACTAAAATATTTTACTCAAATGATTGATTAAGTCATTTTATTTTGATTAATTGTTGTCTATAACTGTCTAATTTTAGGTCTAGAATGGCAATTTGATTTCTGAAATTGATCTTTCTTCAGATTGGAAATACGATAACTAAACTAAAACGTAACAAGATTGGTATTTGAATTTGAAGATATAAAAATTGTTCAAAACAATGTTTGGTCTAGATTTGATATTTGGTGTCTGAAATTGCTTTTTCTTCCAGATTGTGTTAAACGATAAGAGATATGATTCTGACAATAGTGGTTTTGTTTGTGTTCAGTGACAATCAAGCAGACGTTGATATAATGAGGTGGTCTACTTTCAGTTTGACTATTTCAAAATTTTCATGGTCATGCTATATTGAATTTGTACATAAACCAAGTATTGGCCAGGCTTTCATGTGATATAGTAGAAAGTTTTCAAGGAGATTATTTGAAAAGTTCATAAAAGGTTGAGTTTCGTGATTTAACATGGGAATAGATGGAAATCAATTAGGGATATTCCCATTCTGCCCCTTCCGAATTCGCCACTTTCCTGTTTTGCCCCTTTTCCATTTCTCCCCTTCACAGTACGTCCTTTCTCCGTTTTGCTCCTTTCCCATTTCGCCACTCTTTCTCATATCGCCCTTCTCATTTCACCCCTTCTCATTTCACCCTTTTTCATTTCGCCCCTTCTCATTTCGCCCCTGCTTAAAACCAATTGTATTATGACAAACGGATTATACACAAATTAGTTGAACACTTCGTTTTTATTAACCCTTTAAAGAAATCAGGATACATTGAAAAAAATATAGACATATGATTTACACATTTTTTATATCAAAAATTTTGCTCTTTCATCTTTGTTCGCATACGGGTTAATATCTAGATTTATTTTGTAAAATGATTATATGGATAATCTTTGATCTTAATATAAGACAATCAAAAAAAAAAATGACGTACTGTGAAGGGGAGAAATGGAAAAGGGGCAAAATGGAGAAGGGCGACGTGGGAAGGGGCGAAGTGGGAAGGGGTGATATGGAAAGACACCTGAATTAGGTATTCAAAAACCCTTGGGGCCTACCTCCCTTCAACCACTTCACTGTCCTCTTTCACTTGGATTACAGAATAAGGATTCTGAGTTCAATCCGTTGTTTTTATGGAGGTCGGAGGTGCTGATATGGAAGAAGCATTTAGTCGCTCGGATTGGACAATAAACCTACCGTGTGCTACAGGCTGTCTACGTTAAAGATTCCTTGACAATTGTCAATCGTAAAACGAGTAGGCTTATGCTTCTGTCTTGGCAAAATTTCACTCATTGCACGCTGCAATACGTTGTACGTATTTTTGCAAAAGAGTAAGACGTAAAACTCCATTTATTTCATATTCCTCAAACATCTCTAGTCTCCCCTCTTAGGATTATATGAATCAGCCTTTATTGATATAACTGGCCATTGGGAGGGTTCCCTCCCATATACGTCACGTGTTATACATCTTATAACAACAGAGAATATACATGACTGGAAAACTAATCCCCTGTCTTCTACCTATCAATATATGAACTGTTCCACACAGATCAGATCATTATCCGTGTTTAAGTTTGAGTTATAGAGTTATAGAGAACTGTAAAGAAGAAAAGTAAGTGATAAATTAGTATCGTTTATTCAACATAATAAGTTATTATAAATATGAACCATGTTTAAAAATATTTAATAACACTATAATATGGTGTTTGTATCACATGTCTTCAAAAGGCTGAACGTTATCATCTGGTGGATGGGTTATACAGAACAGAACAGAACAGAACAGAACAGAACTCAGACCCACAGCGTGGATAACAAGAGATTACATAATACATACATATAACAATTTCTACATTATAAATATAAATGTTGTATATATACAATATATAGAATTCTATTTGTTTAACAATTCATATATAATAATTAAATTTCCGTTTGATTTAATGATCTAAATTATTTACATTTTGATATTGTCTTTTCAATATGATAGAAGAATACACTTAGATTCGATAGAACTCGTATATTATTATAATAAAATAAGTTTTGTATTTTATATTTTGATAGATAGGTTGTATAATAAATAGGGATGTATTTAGTTTTGAAAAATAATATTGATGGATGTTGACAAAGAAAAAGGTAGTGATATTCATCGCCAACTTCAATTTTATATAAAAGACATATTTTATTATTTCTAGGGGTGTTATTCCATCTACCGGTTTCAATCGGTAATTTTAGATTACAAGTCCTAAATTTATATAAATTAATCCTTTGAAGAGAATTCAATTTGAGTAAATATTCTTCAATTCCAAAATTATCTTTTAATAGAGAATACATCTCTCCTCTCGAGGAAATACTAATATCATTGTTCTTTTTTTTTTGGATAAATTGATCTTGGGTTTTTTGTTTCATGGAGCATTTTATTTCAGGCATGTATTATTAAGGGGTAAAATAAATTGGTTAGGTAGGCCATTTTGATCAAGTATTTCTTGACACAAGGTTATATATTCTATGAGATAGTTTTTCAGAAATTAGATTGGTGAGTTTGGACCAAAATAAAATCATACGTTGTTGAATATTTAAAATAATAAGAAATCTGCCTGTTTCTCCATAGATCATACAATATGGAGTTGTATTTCTAACGTTTAATATTCGTTTACAGTATTTTGTGTGAATTTTTTCTAGATCTGAACAATTCTCAAATCCCCAAATTTCACATCTATACAGTAGGATCAGTAACAGTAACGTGTCAAATAATTTAAATTGTAAATCTATTGGGAGTGATATATTTCTTATTTTTCTATTTAATTCAAACATGGCTTTTCTTGACTGGTCAATAAGTTGTTTTCTAGCTAATGTAAATTAACAGTTATAATTAAATAATAAGTATAATATAGTGATTCGGCCAGGATTTTTCAAATATGTCGGTTTACAGGGGAAGACGGTTTATAGAGGATGTGGTTAATAGTTTCACTGTATTGGTTCTAGTAATGACTAAACTCTATTTCAAATGTCACATGATTTATAATGAAATTCAGAACACTGATTAGATAAAAGAGTGGGTAAATTGAGATAGAGATTATAATATTGGTTCTAGTAATTTTACTGACTAAACTCTATTTCCATGATATTTCTTTAATCTCTCTAATATTGAATTCGACCACAAACTGATTTTTAGAATTTAAATAACCGTTGTTTTTATCAGTGAGTTCAGTCAGGGTGATAGAATACAAGAACAGTAAACTACTAAACCGGCCAGGCTCTACTCTCTTGTTACTAAATGATTTAGTTATAGTTTTACTATCATCTATATTCAATAAACTGATTGTACTGTCAATAATACAGTAGTATAGTTTAGGATTGTCATCTGGTAATAGTTCAATATAAATATATAACTTATCACCGATATTTCTCCATACCCTACAACTCCATACCAGGTTATTGTTTCTAAACTTATTCTTACTGTAATACTTGGTGCCCTCTTTCTTTATATCACTGATATCAAATATAAACTGATACCAACCTGGTATGTAAAATGATTCTTTAGAAATAACAGACCCTACCTGATCTATATCTAAACTAAAATCTTTCCCCACCCACTGTAAATACTGTACACACAGATTATAATCTTTCTCGTCCTGTTTTTCTATTTCTAACAAACGAGGCAATGTTTTTAAAATATTTAATGTTGTTTGAGTTGAAGGTGAAATATTTGATTCCATATTACCTTCTAATAAATTTATTTCACTTGTTATTTCCATTTCTCTATTTTCTACTTTCTTCCTATTTTCTTCCAAATTATTTCTGATGTCTTTTATAATCTGTTCACAACCTTTTCTTACATCAGAAACAATTTGTTCAGTTTTTTCAGTCACTTTAGCACAGGAATCTTCATACAAAGATTTCAGTTCTTCAAATGATTCTAATAATGTAGAGCGAGTTTTCTCCAAGTTTTTGATTCTGTTTTTGATGATATTTTGTGAACGTTCAAGTTTTTCTATGGCTTTATTCCGTGTTTCGTCACATTCTATATCCAAAGTTTCGTGTTCTTTGTGTTGTTTAAATATACACTTTGAACACAATCCTATATTACAATTATTACAGTAATAATCCACCTCCCTCTGATTGTGGTTGGGACATTTTGGTTGTGTTGTTGAGGAAGGTTGTGTGGATGAAAGATGGAAGTTGGTAGTAAACGCCTTAGCACCACCTTCAGGAATCTTAACATTCTGCTTACAGGTCGGACAGCAGAATATCTCTGTTTTATCACCAATAAGTTTTGTAATACAATCTAAACAGAAGGTGTGGCCACATCCTAAAATCTTTGGTGTATTAAAGTTTTCCATACATATTGGACATTCTGTGATACTCACTGAGGCTGTGGCCATTTTCTTTCTGTAAAACACACAATAGATCCTGGTTGATATATATTACAATAGAGATGTTGGTTCGATATATATCACAATAGAAATGTTGGTTTGATATATATCACAATAGAGATGTTGGTTCGATATATATCACAATAGAAATGTTGGTTTGATATATATCACAATAGAGATGTTGGTTCGATATATATCACAATGTAGATGTTGGTTTGATATATATCACAATAGAGATGTTGGTTTGATATATATCACAATAGAGATATTGGTTCGAGATATATTATAGTTTGTCGGGATATATTGGTTGAATAAGTTGAAATCTGTTCACTAATAAATCCCGTTATAAACCCTGGTGGAATTTAGAAGAAGTCATTGAATAGTGACGCTTTAAACTGATTTTGGTTTAAAACTTCCAAGAAACGTCTCTTTGATATTCATCTATATAGTCGTATTAACGATAAACGATATTCGTTTAGTCTACAGATATATGGACATTTACTTCTTATCTATCACATGGTTTGTTTGGTAAGAAATCAAGGTTCAAGTTCGATAGAAGATTAGATACCAATAGATAAGGTATCTATGTATAATTTTATTAAATAATTTTTGTGTTAAAACTTAAAACCTTTTTATCCAACATTTTAAATAAGAAAGTTCTCCACGTTTTATCTTTTTATAAGCTGATTTTATTGAACATTGTTTTACCTGTTAAGATCAATTTTTAAAGGAACCTACAATTGTGTAACCGTAGAGCAGTATCACTTTATTGCTAATGCAGTCGTTTGGACTGAAAAAGTCCAGAAAACATTTTATGAATTTAGTCCGTTCTATTTTTAGAAATCCTCTTTCTCCCTTCCTTTGGGGGTTTTTGCATGCCCATTTTTGACTAATTTTGGGACTAGATTTGAAATTTGATGTCTGAAATTGCATTTTCTTTCAGAATTTCTGAGATAATGAGAAATTTAATTGGCAGAAGGTTATTTCTAAAAATAGTGGTTTTGTGTGCAGTGACAGTCAAGCGGATGTTGATAAAATGTAGTGGTTTACTTTCATTTTGTTTAGTTGGATTGGATATTGGATTTTTGTACAGAAACCAAGTATTGGCCTGGATTTCATGTGACATATAAGAAAGTTTTCAACGAGATTTCTGGAAAAAGTTCTAGAAGGTTGAATTTCGTGATTTAACATGGAAATAGATGGCAAATGAATTGGTGGACTGAGTCCGTTTAGTCTGAAGCGACATGAATAATCATCCACGAGAGTTGCCTCCCATGTACATTTGATGCTTTGTTTGATCATGTACTCTATTTCTGAAAAACCGGAGCCGATAGGCTCACTTTTGGATAGCTCTGGTCGTATTTTTGCGAGGTTATCCACAATTTTGTTCCCTTGTATGCCAACATGAGTCGGTATCTGTGACAACTCGATTGATTTGCCTTGATATGGACTAATAAGCACGCTTGCTTGATTTCAACTTTTACCACAGCGCTAATAAACTGATATTACAAATAGAGAACAGTTTATCAGCAATAAGTAGGTCACCCTATTTACTGTCTGAAAGTTGAAAGTATAATTATTGAAGGACGAGTGCACATTTGTCCGTATTTGGAAAACAAAGTTATCATTTAGTAAAGTGTTGATTTGGGCTCTCTTGACCTTCGGTTTCAGTAGCGAGTAAAGGGGCGGAACTTCTATTTTTATTATGTTTATTCAGACATGGACCGAATACATGTGATAGATAGCTGTTATCAAATTTGATAAATTAAATAAAAATAATTTTCATCTGATGACGATTACGGTGTCCAATATACGACATTCTTTTTTTTTAGTTTTTAGTTTAACAAATTTTCAGAAGGCTGGGTGAATACCTAAAAAATAAATACATAAAACTTATTTGGGGTTTTGGGTTTATAATTTCAGTTTTCACCCAGGTGAAAACAGTTTTCACCCAGGGAGAAAATCATCAAGCTTTCAGTTTTTATTTTGGGTTTTTTTTCTTTTTTTTTTTTAATTTAAATTAATTGTAATAGTTTAATTAAAAAAAATTCATTGAACACGTGGTTTTCTGTTTATCATAAAACTTGAAAATGAATGCAGTTACTGAGAGAACTGTGAGTAATTATCTTTTATTTGAATACTCTTCCTTTATTGGAGACCTAGCAGGCATAATTTTGTGTTTTTGGTAGACTTTGGTACCACCCTGTAGGTCTACTTCTAGGGATGTTTAAAACCCCCATCCCTATTTTGAACAATCAGAGAAAGTCTAACATATGAGGAGTATAGATCTAGTACCGTAATAATTTTGTATGTCACCATCACTTACACTTCCAAACTTCTTGAGCTAAGGTTTTTCTCAGCCCCCCCCCCCCATTTTTTTCTGAAAAATGAACAAGAATTAAGCTAACTTTAAGGGCTAAATGGTATGATTAATCTTCCCAGATTACAGGTTATTCATATTTTCAAAATGTCTCTGGGGTGGGCCCTAATTCCTCAGCTCCCGTAAATGAGTATGATTGATTAACACCCCCAGATTATGTTTGAGGCAATTTGTGCTAGCCCCCCCTCCCCCATTAAAAATTCATTCCAACGCCCATTTGAGGTCGTGCACGGCCAGATTATAACAATGATTTGTTGCTCATTATTTGGTCTGACTGTGGATTGTTCTTTTTAATGATGGTTTGTATTCTCACATGACATCAAGTGTTTAATATTTCAGGATTTGAATGATGTTTTAGACAGCGATGTCGATTTTATTAAAAAATACTTCAACTTGGGATTTTTTTATAGTGAAATTATAGCTTTCCTTTACTATAATCATGGGAGAAAAATCAGTTACAGGCAATTTCAGAGAATTTTGCACACTTAAGGTCTAAATAGGCGAAAAAGAAAAATCTGAACTAAATGATGTAATTAATGTAATTAATTGTGAACTGCAGGGCATAGAATTAGGCAAAAATATCATATAGACACATTCAGGGAGTCCGTTCGTATCCTCTTAAAAGAACTTGACCCAGTGGCCGTTAAATTTAGACAACAGAGAAAACTGCATAGGCGTCTATACAATGTCCGTGGTCCAAACCAATCATGGCACATAGACGGATGGGACAAACTGAAACCTTTTGGGTTGTGTGTCCATTGTTGCATTGATGGCCTTTCGAGGAGATTGCTCTGGCTCGAAGCCACGTCAAGCAACAAAAAGCCATTTGTTGTTTGCTCAATGTTTGCCGAGACTGTAAGAAGCATTGGTGGGATACCGTGCACTATTCGAGCGGACAGAGGAACGGAGAATGTAAACATCGAGGCCATACAAGTAGCTTTGAGTAGTCTGAATGACACTCTTCCTGGAATACCATTTCTTTACGGAAAATCTACATCAAATCAAGGAATCGAGAGCTTTTGGGGAAAATTCCGACTTTACGGCATGGATGTGTGGATAGGCTATTTTAAGTCCCTTTCTAATACTGGAATCATCGACAATTCGTGGGAACTGTATTTGGAGTGTATCAGATTTTGTTTCATTCAATTGTTCAGAAACGAATTGCAGGAGTGGAATACACATTACATAAGAAAATCAAGAGATAACGCTCCATTTTAGAAGACCCGATGTTATGTTTTATTTGCCAGAACAATTTGGTGGAATAGATTGCTTAAAACCATTAAATATAGAAAAATTGGAAATTTTGCAAGAAACTTTGACTTCTAAAATACCGGATTGCAAGAATTTATACGAAGAATTATTTACGTTTGTCATGACCGAGAATGGCATGTCTCTTCCCAAAAATATTTCGGAAGCAGATGCTATGCTCGTTTATCTTCTGGATAATATTAAAAGTGATATGACATCTGTTTGATAATAATTTTGTAACTGACGACACTGAATATATTGATATTTTTGAAACTATGTATGCTGCATTATATCGATATTATCTCAGACGAGTTTGAATTTAAATGACTTTCTATGAACAGTTCTGGAGTTGTGGCCCTTGGTGTTAAACATTAACATTGTGTACATTTTGACGTGTTGACACTATAGACGCTAGACTTCCACTTATATACACATTAAATCTCGGATGAGTTTGAATTTGAGCCACAGTTTTTAACCAACCCGTTAAAAACTTAGTATGCTTTATCATATTCCTAAATTCTCGAATTGAATTAAATTGTGGGCGTATAAAAAAGGCATACATTTTATTTATGACCATTATGTAAAATAGGACAGACACATATTTATATTGGATCCAACCATCCATGAACCTATTTTCTGTTAATTGTTTAATGACATTTAGAAACACAATTATAATAATAATGAACGACTTCCATGAATAAAACTTGTAGATTCAATATCAACGTTTTAGTGTGGTTACCAGTGGCTACCACATCATCATCAGCATGAAAAAAACTAGGTATAAATAGTAAAATAATAAAACTAGAATTGCTGACAATTATGAACGTATTTCGACAACATTAGAATATTAAGGAGCTTAAATTTGCATCTAGACAATATATTGAATTTCATATGACCTAGTTTTCAAAGTGATAAACTTATTAGGTCACACCTTCCGTAGCTGTTAAAAATGGCGACAAAAATGAATATTATCAATTTTCGGTAGGTTTAATTACAAATTTCTCTGTGAATTTTTTAAAAAGGACAAATTAAAAAATACCTACATGTAGACAATATATCTAACCGGAAGCACCGGAAGTTATTATCAATGATACACTGTCTTGTTTGAGAATCCGCAATCCCACAGTAACAACCCTGGTTTCATTTCTTGGTCTGCCTCCCTCATCAGAATCAACTTTTTCATCAGAGACATTTTTTTTCTTTCTTAACAAATCTAATAATTCTTTCCTACTTCTTCTTGACTTCTTTTTCTCGTGAAGTAAAACTAACATTAGGTAAACCAGTACATCTGTCCTTTAAACTAATCCTGTCCCCTATAGCGATAATGCCAAAATCTATCAGTTCTTTATCTGATGAATGATTTACAACTTTGTCATCAATCTTAAAAACACATATTATAAGTTTACACATCTACTTCTGGAAATATAGGCTACTAAGAAGTTTGTCATGATCAGATCAAAATTATATCACTTCTATCGCCAAATTAAATCAACCGAACTTTGTTTTTACAGGAAGCGAGCCAGGTCTAAGATAAAGACTAAATTTCATAACGATTAGAATTAAGATCTTGGTTAATTAAGGAGGCTCAATTGCACTCAAAAGGCAGATGGAATATTCATCTACTTTACACGGTGTGAACTCATAATGATGCTCAACATTTTCGAATTCTTCTAGGCGCTATATATTGGGTAAAAGATTGTCTTGGGGTTATGACAATGACCTATTAGGCCAAGGTGAGCTCCACTCGACCAGCATATTTATATAAGAGATATGTGTAGGCCTAAGTCACATATGTGGCCGATCTGAATTTTAGAATTCTTTTATTCTTCTGAAATCAATTGTCAAA
The DNA here is from genome assembly GCA_030562195.1 of Nipponacmea schrenckii. Taxonomy (NCBI): domain Eukaryota; kingdom Metazoa; phylum Mollusca; class Gastropoda; family Lottiidae; genus Nipponacmea; species Nipponacmea schrenckii. The sequence goes on along the minus strand of JAUJPP010000004.1, from coordinate 1,094,928 downwards.
TTTGAGGATTGAAAAAAAGGTTTTCACCCAGCCTTCTGAAAATTTTTTTAACTGAAAACGCAGCACATGCACTGACGCTTTGGCAATTCTTTTTTTTTTTTTTTTTTTTTTTTTTTTATGTTTGTTTTGAGTCTGATCGTCTCATGCAGATGTACTTGTCTATTCCTTGGTTTTTGTGGTCATGTACTTGATCGCAGAATGATGAATCTGTCCATTTTATACACATGTACTTGTGTATTTTAAAACTAATTGTACATTGAAATGATATATGGTTTTTGCTGTCATGCACTTGATCGCCGGAAGATAAATCTGTCCATTATTTACACATGTAATTGTGTATTTCAAAATAAATTGTACGTTGAAATAATACGTGATTTTTTGCGGTCGTGTGCATGGCCGCGGGAACTATATATTACATCCATTTTATAAACAAATTGTAGGTTGAAAATTTGTCCATTTAATGCACATGTACTTGTGTATTTTTAAACAAATTGTACGCGGAGTATTGTATATTTTTTTTGTGGTCATGTACTTGATCGCCGGAACATATATCTGTCCATTTGATACACATGTACTTGTGTATTTCTAGTATTTCGAATTGTATATTGAGATATTATGTATTTTCGATTTTTTTTTTTTTCCAATGTATTGCCCCATGGGCTGAATGTGAGACAGGACCATGTCCTTGTGTATTGGGCCTAATTCTGACCCATGTAAAATAAAGAGTTTATTATTATTATTATTATTAAAAAAAAGAGTAATGTCGTATATGGACCACCGTAGACGATACATGTTGAAAAGTCATGTACTTTGTGTTGTTTATCCCATAATTATTATCTTGTAACCTTGTGTTATATATAATATCTCGTCACATGCTTTGTTTGGTAAGAAATCAAGGTTCAAGTTCGATAGAAGATTAGATACCAATAGATCACACCATTTTCTGTTTTTTACTCAATTAAAACTTTGATTCGACAGCTCCATTTTTTGAGGAATGTAAATTAGGCTGAATAACTGACGATCATTATGGTTAGACTACAATATTTTCAATAGAGTTCATCCTTGGGTGATTACGAACACTCACACCAAGTTCCAACAAAATTCGTCAACAATTGTGCCTTGTAGAGTGTTTACGAGCAATTGTGGACGGACGGACGGACGGACGTACTAGCCCAATAGACTTCTGCATATTTTTACTTATGGGCTGCAGAAAGTACAAGGAGGTATTTTGTGGTGCACATTTGGTCGTTTTTTTCGAAATGCATAGGACGAAGTGCAACGTGGGTTGCAGCAAAAATTACGTGAAAATATCGATATGAATAAAATACACCAAGTCACTCACTTTAGGGAAGGGCACCAATCAGTTCAGACGGCTGTGTACGTTACTCACCGAGGAAATTTTTCTGCAATCAATTTATACTATGATTGTCTCCCCTTTGGCGGCACGAATTTTGAATTCAAGGTCCTGGAATCGTTTGTTCGTTTTACTGTGTCTATATATCCAACCATAACGGACTGCAGTCCATTTAAAGCGGTTGTGTCCGTAATTCATTGGGGAAATTTGTCTGCAATCAAACAGAGCTGCAACTCCAATTTAATACTATGATTGTCTCCCCTTTGACTGCACGAATTTTGAATTCGAGGTCCTGGAATCGTTTGTTCGTTTTACTGTGTCTATATATCCAACCATAACGGACTGCAGTCCATTTAAAGCGGTTGTGTCCGTAATTCATTGGGGAAATTTGTATGCAATGAAACAGAGCTGCAACTCCAATTTAATACTATGATTGTCTCCCCTTTGACTGCACGAATTTTGAATTCGAGGTCCTGGAATCGTTTGTTCGTTTTACTGTGTCTATATATCCAACCATAACGGACTGCAGTCCATTTCATAGGGTTGTGTCCCTAATTCGTTGGCAGGCCCGTATCCAAGGGGGGCGAGGGGTACAATGCCCCACTAAAATCTTTCTGCCCACCTGAAAAAATCTCTTAGTTTAGTTTTTAGAAACATATGATTTATATCAAACAAATGTCTGAAACCGTGTATGCTGGGATTTCTTTCTCCAGATGTCTACAAATCGTTTTTCTGATGTCCCAATTTTCAAAATTTCTTTACGGGAGGACCCCAAAACCCCCGGCCCACCTGGACCGACAAGCCAAGCATCCTCCCCCCATTTTCCAACGTTTTTCACGGCCCTGACTAATCACAAATTGATCTTTTCATGTTATATATGAAAACTAATATTTTGATGGATAGATTTCGTCTCTTACTGATGGTGTCAAGTCAAAACCTAAGCTGCACACACTTTAAATGGACAAGGTCTGGAATATTTTGAACCAATTTTTGCTTTTAATTGTAGTGAATATGATTGAAAGCTAATTCAAAGAGCAACAAGTTCACGTAAAAACTAAAAAAAAATCCTTGACATACGAAATAAATTCAGTATATCGTATGTTGCTTATCTATTGACACAATGAAACGTTAACATACGACGTCATTTTTTTTCTAAGTTCATAGAAAAATTATGTACAGTAAAACACCAAAAGAACCACAAAATTGTAATATTAACCATGACTCAGGGTAAATTTTTCTCCCCCCCCCCCCCCCGCTAGGCATCCAAGCTGGCTACGGCCTGTTCATTGGGGAAATTTGTATGCAATGAAACAGAGCTGCAACTCCAATTTAATGGGGAAACGCTTCGCGCCGAGTTATGCGAACATTTTTATGGCCCAATGGGAACGCGAAATATCATTAATATCCCCGTTTCAACCTTTCTTCTATGGAAGGTTTTTAGACGATATTTTCATAATTTGGACAGAATCTTTGGCAAACTTTTGGGAATATTTTGAAATTTTAAATAATCACCATCCTTCTGTGAAATTAACTGCAAACATTTCCAAAAACAGTATGAATTTTTTGGATACGACAGTATTCAAAGGACCTAATTTCAATCAAACTAAAAAAATAGATATCAAAGTGTATTTCAAAGAAACCGACACACACCAACTTTTGTTCAAAACTTCGTTTCATCCGAAACACACGTTTTCTGGCGTAATTAAATCGCATATTCTGAGATTTAACAGAATTTGCACGAGAAAGACAGATTTTGATTCGGCGTGCGAACTAGTTTTTAGCAAATTGCGAGAAAGGGGTTATTCAAAACGTTTTTTGCGCAAAATTAAAAACGACACTATTTTGGAGATTCAAAAGAAAAATGACCCCCCTCCTCCGCCCAATGGTTTTGGCTCCATACCGTGTAGAGGTTCTAGGTGTCGTACCTGCGAATATGTACATAGTTCACACTATTTCAAGAATAATAAAAACGGAAAAATATTTCAGATGAATGACATACTTTCATGTAAAGATAAAAATATAATCTACCTAATTTCTTGCAAAAAATGCGATGTTCAATATGTTGGTGAAACCCAAAATGCGTTGCGTACTCGATTTAGCGGCCACCGTTTTGATATACTTCATAAGAAAGATAGACCAATTGCGAATCATTTCAACCAACCCAATCATTCCATTGAAGATCTTCTGGTTATGCCTATTGAACAAGTTCCTTGTTTACCTACAGTTAAACCTAAAACCACACGATTGCAGAGAGAGAGTTTCTGGATTGATCAGTTACAAACTGTTATACCTAATGGACTTAACATCCAACATGACAACCAAATCATACCCTTTGTTGCAACCTATAATACTACAGCCAAAAATGCCTCTTTGATTGTCAAACGATATTATAAAGAATTCCAATATCAATTTCCTAATATTTACACTAAACGTTTGGTTACTGCTTTTAAGAGAAATAAAAATCTTAGTAATTTACTAGTCCATGGCAAATTGGACCCTATTCCATTAACTCCCTCAAACAATTGAATCATGTTAGTTATATGTATATATTATTTGC